>LQNS02007217.1:10449437-10475786 GCA_001587735.2 Parhyale hawaiensis | reverse complement strand
GCAACTCTTGCAGTGTAGTACATGTACAGAATTTACTGTATTAATTCAAAGCAACTCTTGCAGTGTAGTACATGTACAGAATTTACTGTATCAATTCAAAACAACTCTTGCAGTGTAGTACATGTACAGAATTTACTGCAATGGCTCGTCACAATTCGGCTTCAAGCCCTAATCGCACTAGCTCGGGTTCATCCCTAAGCAGTCGTCTAGTGTGTGACGAGTAAAATACTAATAAGTAAAAAATTCCATGTCTTGCGACATCTATCCAGGGAACATTTAATTATTACCCTAATATTGCGTTAAATTCTAACGGCAATTAAGTCAGGCATAAGCACGATCATTTCTAACTGTTCTGAGAAGCCATTCGATCAATAAAGCGTCCGAGTAAAGAGTTCAACAATCAAATTATCCTACAAGGCGAGTCCATGCAAACAAATATACGTGTATTACACCTTAGTCATTCGAGTTATGGAAATTGTTCGAAAAACAAAACCCTAAGCATAGTTTATGGATTATTTTGTCCGAGTAACGATAATAATCTAAGTAGCGAGGTTGATGTTGATGCAATTATTACCTCCGCCAAGGAGGTTACCTATGTTTTCGTCGTGTTTGTCTGTCTGTCTGTCACCAAGAGAACTCAAAAAATTACGAACCGATTTGAATAAAATTTACAGGGATCGTTAGGTATGTTAGGAGAAACAGATGATTAACTTTTGGTGAAGATATGTCCATCCGCTTGTTAGTTTGTCTGCCTCATTTTTCTCAATGCCATAACTCAAAAAGTTATAAATGGATTTTGATGAAATTAACATGAGTTGTTAGGTATATAACACAGAGTAAATAATCAAATTTTGGTAATGATCCGTTTGTTCGTTCGTTCGTTTGTCATTGTTTTTAATTTTATGCTTGTTAATACAATAACTCAAAAAATAATGAATGGATCTTTATGAAATTAATTGGAGTTGTCAGTAATGTTAAAAAACATAAATGGTTAAATTTTGGTACAGATCGGTTTGTTCGTGTGTATGTTTGACTCATGCATGTTTGTCATTACGTTTGTTAACAGTATAACTCAAAAATTTATGAACGGATCTTCAAGAAAATTGCACAGGCGATTATTGTTATTAAAAGACACAAATGATTAGACTTTGGAGTTTATACAAAGAAAATTATGGTTTCAGAGTCAACTTGAATTTTTTGCTACCGTTGCTTCACTTGGCGGAGGTATGCGCTCTCAGAGTGCTCTAGTTAATCTTTAATTTTATTTGTAAATATTATTAATGCAGTAATGATGCAGTTGATATGTAAATATATATAAACACGATTCCACGGCAGTTATTGAAGAAAACATTTTATACAGAAAGTTGCAGTTTAGTACAATCATACACTACTGTAAATATGGTAACTCAATTTGATGCTGACGCTTCAATCCATTTTTTAACTTAATTATTTTCATCACATTGATGTTTTTAGAACAACAGTATGAGTTAGGTTTCATTATATTGACTGTATATATTATTATGAACCATTGAACGCCTTCTGGGACCCCTTCTATTACCAGTCAACTCTAGTTGCTCCTCTGACACTTGATTTTTATCTAGAAAGTCGCAGTTTAAAATGTTATTCTTAGGAGAAAGACGATATCTAGGATTAATAATAAATCATATAGCAGCACAGTTTGGAAAGTGAGGTGATTATTTACTTCTTTTATAGCTGTTTGTTGCTGTACTACAGTGCATTATATTCACACCTACCCGATCATTCGCGTAAATAGGGGTCTTGATGTGTTAAGCAGCAACATATTTTATTGCGGCCTTATCTCAATTACTTTATTATTGCGATTTGTGAAGCGATTTGAAAAAGTGATGAAACAGGTCACCATAAGAGTTACTGGTAGGTTACATCCTAGACAACATTTCCACCTTTAAACCTAAGTCTCAGAATACAGAGGTCAGTCGGTGCTATATGTTGATCTTAACAACATCAAAGAAAATCGCTATCACAATTGTACCTAAATTATCAGCGAAACCAGTTCATTCGGACAAAATTTTATCTCTCCTCAATAAGCAAAATTTAAAACCTCCACACCACGTTTTCCCAACGAACCACTTTATAGTAACAACACCTAACTGAATAAAGTGTATTTTACCACCTAGGTATCTCAGGCTGCCTGTGGACTAATTTTAACACTAATATAACAATTACTCGAAATTTTACTTAGAAATGCATTTCAGTAGATCCAGTTAAAGGTTAAATTGTATGTAGGGTTATAAGTGTGTTATTCCAAATAGTTATATCAACTCTGCAATGCATTCCGTTGAATAATCGCCGCCGATCCCCCTATCAGCACCCCTTATCTTCACCAACTTTATCTGATAAGCAAATGGTAGTAAGCTCCATCGTGTATCTTACGCTTCCATCTACCACGGGACGCATTTTAGTGCTCTCTTGAAAAAATATACATATGTGAACAAGCTATCATCACACTTCATAGAAAACAATCACTCTAAACACCATTGTGCTTCTGTATTTTCAGGTACAATTGTTTGAAACAGAAAAAAGCTGCTTGAAAGTAAACTCTCGTAACCCGAAAAATAATTACCGCAAATAGGTCAAACGAACAAGAGGAAAGACTTATTTTCAAGTTTGATTTGATTTTGTTTATAACGAGTAGTATGCTAGGACTACTGATAGCCAAATAAACACACGGTGCTTACTAGTGCATAAGTTGAAATATATTGAAAATCTAATTTATTTTGCTGAATGTTTACAACGCTTGTACATATTATAATAGCAGAATTAAGGTGTCCATGATCTTCAATAACATCTAAGAATATATCTTTTTCAATTCGTTTTTGTCTCACCCTTCTTTGTGAATTAAAATTATGACCACTACTTCTAGCATTTAAAGTTTCCCCCTACCATGCCCATTTCACCATTCAACTTTATCAAAAACATGAATATTTTTTCCCACAGCAGAGAATACAATTTGAATAAAAAAAGCTAGAATTGCCGACCATAGAGCTGGTTGAGGCGCAGAGGACAGGGTAGTAGTTGCTATCTCTTGCTAACGACATAGCGACCATGAGGTGAAATTTAGGATAGTTTGTGAAGTTATACTAGTTGACTACGGCTGGAGTAGTTGCCCCTAGTGCTCTCACTTGAGTTTTTGACTGCTTCGCGGCCCCTTTGGTTGCACGGTCGCGCAGGCACAACAAGCTACCTTAGGAATGACCCTTTTCCGCTCCAACGCAGCCCGAATTTGGCATCTTATTTGGTTGATTATTAGGGTTTTCTGTGCACAAAAGTCTCTCTTGTAAATGCCGAAATAAATTGGTGTACAGTTTTTTACCATGTGTAATTTTTAACCCAACATATCTTTTCTCACCCTGCATGCTCTTTCTTGTTCTTCTTAAGGCGGGTTCACACGATAGACTTTTGGTCTTACTATTTACTGCTCAGCGTCTGAAGGCTTTGCTGTATCTGTTTAAACAACAGAGAAGTGCACAGCTCTAAGATTTACTTTTAATTTTAAAAGAATAAAAATTTGCTAGTGATATTAATTTGCTAGTGATATTAATTTGCTAGTGACATTAATTTGCTAGTACAATTGATGGGGCGGCAAACATTTTTGTAAATCTATCGGTAGACGAACAGTTGTGCTAGCACAGATACGGGACGAAAAGCTGGACGTGATACTGAGTACAGTACGGTGTTCGAAAATCCATCGTGTGAACCTGACTTGTATAATTTGGCACATAGGTACAATTTTTACGGTACTACATACAATTGAATGAATTAATCGGCCTTCCTCGTAGGTTCAGTACTATTTGAAACGCTGAACGGAGGTAACACTAGTGTAGATTGTGCAGTTAATGTGTTATGAACTTGAATACACTTGTGCTTTTTATAAAAGGTTTTACGGATATGTATTACGGTTTACCACTACTAGTGTAAATTGTGTAATTAATATATGAATAGTTGCACACACATACTAGGTAAAATTACATAATTGAGGAGTCGGGCCCATACACCCACTGTGCATTACCCCTTTATGCATTTAAACTCATTAGTGAAAGTTCATATCTGTCTACTATACTCTTGAACGCGTTGGCACTGGTTGCGTAAAAACCTATTACGTATTTTGACTCCTGCTGCACGCATGTTTCGGGCTTTCTTCCCATGAAAATATCTGACAAGCTTTTATCATAATGCAGGTAATACAATTATAGGCTTAAAATACATAAGGATTTTCTAGCCTTCTGTAAATAAAAAACTTCTAAATTTTTTTTTGTATTTATGCTACATTGAGGTAACTATACCACTGATAGCGAGCACTCGTGCCGTCAAAAATGACGGCAAATCAAGGGTAATGTGGGATATGGGGAGGAGTTCTAATTACGAATGCGACCCGTGAAAATTCCACCGTTAAATGATGCTCTCACCGACTTTCGTTTGACATAAGACACCTAGTGTTCCTGTCATTCAACCTTATACCCCGTCTAATCTAAAGTTAGCCTGACGAACCCTTGTCTACCTCAACACACTTCGTCTCGCGGACTCTAGCCTCTCTCGCCTGTGAATCTTGCATACAACGGTACTTCTCGCATTGATCTCTTATATTTATGCATGCCTTCTCTACACTCTGTTTTCCACTGTTTACAGATAATTTAGCCGATCAACATAATCTTGTTACGCGTTTCAATATTTTGTCAGCGTGTCCGATTTTTTGGAAGACTACGGGACCCATGCTATTGATCAGTAGCCCATGATTTTCCTGCTCTCTCTGACGCGATAGATATACAACAAACAGACTCGGCCAGTTTTTCAAGCAGCCTAACCTTCTGTTCTCACGATGTCATTGTATTTCCTTAATTAGGCATCGCAAATTCACTTAAAAAAATACCTTAGAGCCGATACGTCCCCACAATACCCGCTCCATTCTCCTGCAGCGTATCCTAAATACGTATCTGGCTGGCCTTATTAAGGTCGTTGAGCGCCACAAGCAAAGCGAACATATTATGTTGTGAAAGAAAGGAGAAGCAGTAGATAAGATACGAGTGAAATGGTCTTCATGTCTTTACTTTGAAAGTGACTGATACTTTTTTGAAGAAGCGCTAAAGAAGACAGCTACGGTTGAACTTCGTTCCAGTGAAAATCAGAGCTTCTTGCAAGCTGAAGTTGCCGCTGTCTGACAGTGAAGCAAAAAGAAGACAGACATTATTGAGCTTCCTCCCAGAGAAAAGCAGAACGTGCTCAGCGCCGCTTATTTGATGATCAAAGCGTTCGATTCACACGAATGGACGGGTCAACTAAAGGGTTTATGCAGATTAGAAGATATAACAATGGAAAATTGTGAATGTTGTTCAATCAGTACCGTAACAGAAAGTCATATCCAAGCAAACAGTTCTGAAATTTGAGTTTAAAAAAAAAGCATGTGCTGCTTGAGAGTAGTTGGCTCGTATTTTAATTACGGAGAAAAACGACTGTAGTCACGGTTTCTTATTTAAGTGCAACGTTTCTCCAAGCTAATACTGAAAGGCGTAACGGACAGACACAGGGCTGGACGGACGGACGGATGGAGCCTCAAGCAGGATTATAATAGAGATAGGGGGCATTCTCAAGCCGATTGCGCTGGTAACTGCCGCAAACTGAAGCATGCTCTCAGAAAAAATATATATTTCGGTCACAAATGGGTTCGTCATTGCTATAGACACAACCCGGTATCGTAATTATTTGTTGGAAAAGTAAGCGTTATGGAGTATTCAAAAATGCTCCAGTATACAAATAAAATATTTGCGGAAATTACACAGTCCACAGCTGAGCATAATCTCCCGAAACTAATCTAAGAGGCACTGACCTCCGAACAGACGTCACTCGCCATGAGCGGACACACAAGTAGAGCAACACACTGTCGTCAGAACAGCACAGCTTTCGCTCCGGTTCAGCAAGCTTTAAAAACAAAGAAAAAACACTGTGGTTAATAAAGCGACCTAGCAGAACAACTTTCAGTAACTTTTGCCTTAGTTTGGCTTCTAGCGTTCTGGGACGTGGCTCTTTCTTTTCCGCTTTTATGCTTCCATTTTCACACTCCAGATTTGATGTTTTTTCATGACCTTCCTTTTCTTTCCCAGCTGGCTGTGTCCATGCATGTTGTGTTCCAAGATGGAACACGCTCGTGCGTAGGATCTACTTTTCCATTGTCATATTTTCTTTTCTCAATTGAAACACAATGCAGTTGCGTTGTATTTAGTAAGGCTTACGATCACGTACGCGAGTAAACTAATCTAGACAAAGGCCACCTAATCTTTTGAACATTCCTCACCGGATATATTCAACATGTGTCCCATGTACTTCTGCGAGCGTGGTCTACTATATTCACCGTGACCCTCGCCTTCAATCTTATCTACTCACATCCTCGCTACAAGACAAGCGACACTTAGGACTGAAATATGTTGTCCTAAATGCCAAGGACGCTATTTCTTCCCGAACAACTAATGTCCGGTTCTGAAGAATTCGTGCATAAAGCAAGCCTTTTCTTATTCATACGAATAGCATTACTATTTTATTCCAGAGAAGATAAAAGTTTGGGTTAAAGGTTTAAAACTATAGGCTTTTCAAGAAGCAGTGCTTTAGCCAATGCTACACTAAAGTAGCTAGCGATGAAACACGTACCTTGTGCGAGGCATATGTATGCACAGGTAGACAACCCTAGCCATATTGGAACACACTTAACCCTTTACTGAGCGAGAAAAAACTGCTCTTGTAGCCATAGTAATGGGGAAATTCCCATATGCGGTAACTAGTCCGGTCAAGGGCGAGCTACGTTTACACGGTGCAACATCTGTTGTGCAACATCTGTTGCGCAACAAGTTTTTTTTTAACTACGGCTCGGCCCGTTTCTTTGTGAACTACATATACTCTATGTAAAATAATAATAATAATGTTCTCCTTACAAATACTTTATAATATAAAATGGGACAAATTCGGCGCCCTAGCGGCGCACGAGCCTGCGTGGCTAAACACAGGAATAGTTCGGCGCGATATAGGCAGTGTGCCACTGAAGCGCTAGTAAAAAAATTTCTACTACTACAAGCTCTTTTCCTTTCTTACTTCACTGGGTGAAGAATTTTTCTCCCTGTGATCCCCAACTTGTGTGGCTCTGGGTGCCAAGCAAAACAAAATTTCATCAATTCAAAAATACTTTAGCACTTTCGAATTATTGGGGGAAAAAAGTAGAGGCCGGATTTTAATGGGTGGTGCCAAAAACCAAAAACTGAAAGCACGAAGCAAGCATTCAAATTCTATAGTTGCGGCTGAAATCCCACAAACGTTGGGAAAAATCCCAGAGAGAAAGAAAGAATAGCACCCAAGTTGTCCGAGGAAAGAAAGGCATGTTCTATTAGCTGCTTGGTGACTTCAGTCTTTCTTGGGTTGACTTTTGACATGCTGGAAGTAGCCCGATTATGCTGAGCTGGCTGATCGCTCCATATTACGGAGCAAGATTGAGTTTTTGGACGTCTCAGGGGTAATCGATTAAACGTTAACACCTGAAACTCGATTTGATGGGTCGAAGCCAACGCTTCTGTCTGAAGTTGCGGACAAGTCAGGCCTCGAAATCCTAATTTTGCGGGTCCATCGAGCGCGCTCAAAGTTGTATCATGTACACAGTTCGTTAGAGTACCTGACTCTTTGCCGGGTCAGTGACCATATATGGTCACTTCCGTGACGTAATTTCTACGAGAACGGTTTTCAGCCACCCGGTAAAGGGTTAATCAATCCATGGAAGCGCTGCGTCGACCGTCACACCCAGGAAGCAAAGAGCGTAACGGGAGGACTCACGAAAAATTAGCACCAAAAAGTGACGTCATCATCGATGAATCTATGGCTGAGCAGCCTAGGAGTTTTTCAACTAATTTCACCAGAAAAATCGTCTTGAATTGCAAAATTTATCTCTAGCGTATAAATAAATGAAGATAATATGTACTAATTTAGCAATTAACTGTAGAAAATTGCAGTGCATGTTGGTGGAAACTTTCACAACACTAGCACCGAATTTGTTCCCTTTCGGCGACTCAATTTAACTTCTTTTTCTTGATGGAAGCCTTACTTGCACTTCATATTCACTTCACAGTACTCTTCACAGAATATATATATTCCTTACCAACAAATATAAGCACAATATAGCCAATTCTGTACGCGAGAGAAACCACAGTAACAGTTATCCATTGCCCGAACTCTCTGTACTTGGCGACAACATTTTTCGATATTTTGCAGCTCAAGTAGCTGACCAGTCTTGAGCTGGAGAGTGAATGAAATAATTCGAAAAAAATGCGATGATATGTTCAAGAAAACCATATACAAAGGTCTGAGGCCCCACACCTAAAACACTTCGACTCGTCGATGTGATGTAAATTTGCTACGTGCGGTCACAGTTATGTTTTATTTCACTCCTATTGAGTCCTCCCGTTGCATTCTTTGCTTCCTGGTCACACCAACCAGTGTGCTGCTCTACCGCAGTGCGTGACACATGATATTTGGCCTGCACGTAGCCCTCCGCTTCCTATAAAAAATGGAATGTATAACCTTCCAATTGATGCCGCTCCCCCCCCCCCCCAAATGTCAACTTTTCTCGTTACGTTTCGAATAATGCTTTCCCTACTAGTTATGTCATTCTTACCAGTAATGATATCCCTACTACCTGCTAGTAATGAAATTCCTACTAAATTTCTACCAGTAATGTTATTCTTATGAGTAATGCTATTCATTCTAATAATACAATTCCTAAAAGTAATGCTATTCCTGCAGTATTATTAGTTTTACTAATATTGCTATTCCTCCTAGGAACTTGATTTTGGTTCATGGGTTGGAGGGCTTAGGCGATTTTATATCCCTTGCTGCAGTCGATTTGCCCTGCGTAGGTGAGCAGTTTACTGCGTATGTTTCATTTTTACATGCAACGCAATTGGTTGCGTTTGGCCTGCTGCACTGGGGTAGCCTTAATTAAATGGCACCTTTTGAACTACGAGAATTCGCTTATAGTTGACTATTAAAGCTGTTCATATCGAGGTATCGAAAGTACATTACCCTCACCAGCAGGAAGTTAGAGAGTTGGCTCTCAGCCACGAAAGACCCATGTTCGAGATTGTTGACAGGGCAAGCGAGTACTTGCGGCGTTTAGCTTGCTGGGTCAGCATTCGGTGTCCGGGCGCCATTGCAAGGGTACTGACCCTAACCAAAAATGGATATGGTCGGGGGGGTCGCAGGTTGTCGCATAGAAACCTTCCGTCGCTGACGTTACTCGCGCCACAGGTTATTTATGCCACCGTATCTAAGCTACTGATTGTCAATATGTATCGAAACGACTCGCGAACTGTACATCCCCGCATGATGTGAGCCTGCGAATGCATATGTGGTCCCCCAATCAGGAGGTAAGACATCTGGGGATTCTTCCTTGCCGTCTCATCTTCCTGACAGAAGTAGCCACGACTGAGGGAAGTGGAACTCATCCCGTGATTTCACCATCAATTTGAGACGTTCCGGTAAAAGTGCCGAGAAAAAATGAGGTTGCCTATCACCACCAAGACGATACTTTAATGTGTCTTCTGCTGTCGCGGTTAAACTAAGACTTCAATATGTAGCTAGCCCTTGCCTGCATGTGACAGTCCCACTGACCAGAAGTTTCAGTCTTCATTTCTGTCCAGACCCGTATCCTGGCTACGAAGTGTTTGTAAAAGGTTTTCCAATTTCAAGTCAGGCAGAACCACAGTTCACTTACCATAGAGTTATATCAGATCTGAGTGTTCGCGCTACGCCCTTGAAACCTTCAGAATTGTGACGTCAGAATGGCGCCACGGCATTGTGGAAATACCAAAGATTCCTCGCTGTAATAATGGCGTGACGCACTTGTGACGACACAATTCTGAATATTTCAAGGGTTTGTTACAAACACTCAAATCTGACAAAACTATTTTCTGTAAATGATCTGTGGGCTGAACATACAATTCACAGACGAAAAAAGGCACCAAGTGGCAGTTCTTCAGCATTTCTGCAAGAATATGTTGGTTGAATGATGACGTCAGAGACGTCATTTTGTTGTTTGCATGACAAGTTGGCACGCAAAATATAAGTTTCATCTATCAGATTCGGGAGGATGTATTGTTTGATTAAAAAAATACATGGCAGAAAAATATGTTTTGTTCGCTTACCTAGGTGGAATGGGCTAGGGGTAGGGTTCTTTAAAACAAAGGCTTTCAATGCTGCCGAATCCTGTTTCTTATATTTTTTAAATTTTTCGTTGAAAGTGAAATGAGTCACCGCTTCGGAAGCGAAAACCCCCTCATGCAACTTCTTCCATTCACTATATTAACATCATCAGTGCTCTGAGTAGATTTTGCTGCCGCACTTGCATCAACACCTTCATGAAATTCGTCGAATAAACCTTTTCCGTAACCGTTAGGTAGGAGAAGTATGGAGGTAAAGTTTTTTTTATTATGGCCAAATATCATGGCCAAATTATACAAATTGAAAATAGGGTTACCTTACATCTACGAGAAGAGGTAAAAAAATTGATAAATTCGGTCTGAAAAATTGTACTTGAAATCGGACACTACTTTTGCACCCACTTGATACATACAGTAGTTCCAACCGCTTCAAATTTCGTTGACAGCCCCCAATGGCTACAAAACTTTGAACTCAGAGTGCTTCACGTCGTGCTGAGGCACAAACATTTAGAATTCTTATTGCCGCGAAATTTTAATCCAGGATACTGGAGGAAATGACCAATTCTTGTGAATTACATAGACTGAACTATGTTTTCTTGGTGCTATTGACTTTCAAGCATTGCGCAATTATTATTCGTAATGTTACTAGCAGGGTAGAAATTTTACTCTTCCTAGCTCATGATAACGCAACTTTTGCTTATTTGATGTACGATGAAGGCAGATTTTCAGTAAAACCCTATAACCTGTACCGTATAACCCGTACCGTATAACCCGCACCACGTGCGAGAACAACAAAGAACTTTATTCTAGCATTTATTGCCATAATTTTGACGGTTGAGTACACAAGTAAAATAATAATAATCTATGCAACCTAACACTTACTTGTACCGTCCGTTTCCTTTTTGGTTGCAGAGTGATGGTTCTAGCAGTAAGGGCACCTCCACCAGCAGCATCCACAATGTCAGTGCCTCGGTTGACCCTCGCGGTGCTGCGGCAGGAGTGGACTCACATGCCCCTGGGCACAGGAACGCCCCCAGCAGGGACCGCAGGAGCTGGGGGGTGACGGTCCCGGAGGCATTCCACTCTGCGTCCCTCGGATCGTCTGACTGGAAAGAAGAGTGCAATGCCAGCATCAAGGTACAGGATGAAGACTTGATGTTTGGTTAGATTATTATGTTAGGTGACTTGTAGTAGCCGGACCAACAGGCCCATTTCCAGCAAGGATCTGAGATTAACGTTCCGACCCTCTATGAGCTATTGCCGTGAGATGACACAAAGCATAAGTTGCATTAGATAATCGATAAGAAGGCTCATACTAGAGAGGAACAGGAGTCCAGGTTTCGGTTAGCTTTGATTTATTACCATGCCATAAATTTTTTCTTCAGACTTAGTTAAGCCACCGAAGCATTTTTCCTTCTGCACCACTTTACTTCTTTTTCCTTACCTCTACATCCCATATTGGTATGGTCTCCCTCTTCTTTCTCGAGTTGCGCCCCTCGTGCGTTGAACTCCTCCATGGACCGGTGCTCCGTTTTCTCATTTTTTTTTTTTACATACCACGTGTTTCTTACCTTTCCTCTTCGGAACACTGTCGCAATGATTAGAGAGGCTCAGACAGGCATAATTGAAGAATATAGCATAAATTACATTCTTGAGCTTCGCTGCTGCTCAAGTGCACGGCGTTTTGGAATTTTTCAAGTCAGAATCTTATTTTTCATAAGTTCATATGTAAACCGCCACGACCATATTGACCTATAGTATTCACATTTATTTATAGCTATAAAGTGTGTGCTTTTGCAGGTAATAAACTCTGTGAATTGGTATCCTTATAGCCAGAGTGTATAAAGCAAGCCGTGTCCTGGCTTGTTTAGGGTGACATATGAATGAATTTGCAGGTAGTAAGTATAAATGATTGGTCCACGGGATAGCGAGGTTCGATATTTTTGAAGTTCTTTCCCTGAGACTATTGAAGGCTTCGCGAAACAAAAATATAAAAGCCGGAAGATATTCCGTTGCGAAACCTGAGACTAGTGGCTACTATGTAATTCCACAATTTGGGACTTAACAGCCAGCGAGTGTAGAGAGAGCCGTGTCGCGCTTCCAACACACAATCAACACCTCGGCATACTCGCCCCCGCTGTTCTCTCGGCACGCTTACGGGGGATCTCGGCATTTGGTCTACAGCTCACATGAGGCCCTCAACGTCGGTAAGTCGAACATGCACCGTAACATTATGACGCAGCTTACTCTCAAATTCAAATTTAAAATTGAGACAACAATGACAAGTAACTTGTGCTTGTACTGGTAGCATCTCAGTTCCAGTTCCCAAGGTTTAATAATTTTTGAAAAGCGAAATTTCATTGGAGATGCGTGCAGCACGGCAAAAGCTAACTTTTTCGTATTTTCTGGTCGATTTAATTCACCACTAAGGCCAGCAAATATCTCAACTATGTAAAATGTTCAAACCCATAATAGTTCCAAGTGCATTCACTACCATCGAGTAGTTGCAAAATGTACTGCATGCTATTCAATCAACTGATTTTTTGTGTTTTGACCCACGCAGCTCGCCCCTCGACCCAGCAAGGGAGAAAGGGACTGTGGCGGACAGTCAGCGTTGACGCCCTGCAGAAGAACAGCTTCGGAGGAGCTATGGATGTCACCGGAGGGCAGGACGGAAATGCCGGGGCCTCTCTAAGTTCTGTGAGTCACAAAAAGCTGTCACACAACACGGCGCGAGGTCCCACCAGCCCAGTAAACAGAAGCCAAAGTGTCACCAAAACCTCAGGGATCTACAAGAAGAACAGCGTCAACCGGAGCAGCAGCAGCAGCGCCGTCTCCAGAAGCAGCAGACTGAAGAGGACTACCAGCATCGACCGGAACAGTTACCATGGGACAGTGGAGGTTCCTCCTGAGGACCAATGGCATAGTATGGACTTCGGCCAACCCATTGGACACTCCAGCAGCATGGGACATGTGGCGGGGCTGGAAAATAACGAAGACTGGGACTGGAGGACGGGTGGTAGTCAGCAGCACCATAGCCTCGACTGCTTCAGCGATTCTACCATCCTGGCCGCTGCAGGTATGGCCCACATCGAAAAAAAAAAAATTCAGTGAGCATTCGATCAATTCCAAAGCTTTGATTATGCTTAGCGCGACAGTGTTTTGTTTGTATGCTATCACCATGTTAGCTATTGCCGATATATATAGTGGGGTGTTCCGATTACCATGTTGATATCAAATATATAAAACCGTTATCATTGTAAAAACTATTTTAGTAACCGATTTAAGGAAATTACAAGGACCCAGTGATAAAAAAGCTTACGCAAATAATAACCACTGGTTGCCATTAATAAGGTTCAAGTATACTGTAGTACTAAAATCTCTGTAGAAATACTTAGAAATTGTTCACGGCCCGCTACAACTGAAGGAGACTTCAGTTGTTGCCGGTAGAAGACGGTGGATGAAAAGAATGTCGGACACAGAGTCAGTGCAACTACCTGTAGTTTGACAAGGTGGTTTTACATGCTCCAGAAAGCTGTAACAATTTCTGACGGATTAACAGTGGACAAGAAGGGCAGAAACACCAAGCAAACTTATTCTATATTTTAAACAATTTGGGTGCATTGGGAGCTAAGTACTGTACCTTCAATCAGTAACCAAATTTGGAGTTTTACCATTGTGTATAATTAGCTTAGTGTGCTGCATCTCCAAGTAGCTTAGTGCGTTGCATCCCATTTGATGAAACGCCTCTAATTTCGATGTAGGATACTCTGCAGTGACCCACAATAAGACTAGGAAGTTGTCAGAATTTAACATTGGGTTGTAGTCCATTACAACTTTCTGCCCTCCATATAGTCACTACAATTCTCCAACGCAGGCCGCGGTGGAGTGGGACGGCGCTGGAAGAGCGTATCCAATGCACTGGACCTCGTTGACGACCCAGCGTTTCTGCAGCTGCCGTCCGTCAAGGAACTCGCGTCGAAGTTCGACAGCCTTGGGCGGGACTCCCAGGCCTCGGACGTTTGGCAGGTAAACAGGGACAATCGCTGGGCCTGCTGAAACATTATTTCCGGTATACGGTGGTCACGATAGCTTCCGTACAGTCAAACAGAATGGAAAATAACTATTCTTAGTATACTCTGATATCATCCAGCAGACGCAATTAGGTTGTTCAACACCACTGTCCCAGTTGCTACCTGTGAACTGAAGGCAGACAGTTCAGTTCTGTTGAATAACGTACGATATCGCTTTCCATTAAGTTGTATAATTGCCCTAGCGAGCATTAATGTAGAAGTACAGTAACAATGATAATAATTCTACCATCACGAGGCAAGAGTTCTACTATACAAAAGGTCGCGTCGCTTGTGGTGGATGCCAAGAAGACAAGACTTCATCATGGGGCGAGGTTTGTAAGGAAAAGAGTTAATACAGAAGAAGAAAATTTTGTGCAGTAGGAAACGGCAACACTACTAGCTAGGATGAACATTACTACTGTTATGCAGGGGGCGCACCACACAATCGCATGCACAACTTGATGCGAGGAGGCGCAGCTCGCACGTGCTTTCGACACATACTAAAAGCCGGTAGCTTAGATATGGTAGCGAGTAGCAAACGGCATTACTTATTATTAGGCCGATGTTGGGCTGGTTTTGTATGGCTATTTTCCGTCATTTGAGAAGTTTTTCAGACGTTTCCGTCTTGCCATTTCTGCGCTGCTTTTACGTTTTCTTGTAATGTTGGCCGGTTTTCCATGCTCGTTTCAGCCACCTCAAAGGCATTCTAGAATTTGCCTTTTCTTTAATTGATGAAATTTGTTGTGTTTTCAACAGAAGCCGAAAGTTAGTCATCCAGTGGCGCCCAGTTTAGCTGTTGTTCCAAAATCTGCAGGATCAGAATTTTCGCAGCGTAACGCCCGGCATGTCAAGGAGGTAAGTGCCATTACTGGATGGCTACCTGTAACTGCAAAAATGCAGTATGTATCCCCGTGAATCCCAGTGGAAGAAAGGTGTTTCGTGCCCCGGCCGCAGAACTTGTGCAATGATTTTGTCTTTAACTTTTTTCTCCTCTTTCGTCAACGCCCCCTTCAGCCCCCTCCCCACTCACAACCACTAGTACTGATCATTAATAAAAGCAGCTGGTTTTATTAAAACAAGTTGTTGTCATCATTTAAGGCAGAAACTAATATTTAAAACCGCTATTATCATGTGAAACTCATTTTATTAATTAATGCAGGCATTTTATTACTTAAATCAGGCATTATGTATTAGCTTTTTTTTGAAGTAGTATTCGTTGTTGGATTTAATTACTACTACTTATTAAAAACTTGTATGCATTACAGGTTCACAGCCTGACGGCCCGCAGCGTATCACGAACTTTCCGCGAGGGCCTCAAGAACCACAGACCAAAGCAACCAAACCGCAATTTCCTGGCAGGAGGATCCGCGGGGGACACTCCTCTGCCTGAAGCCCTGCCGAACCCCAAAAGTTGCCCGTACTCTGCTCACCCTCGTCAAGACGTTCCTCAGATGGGTGCAAATAGAACGTCTCCCTTGTCGCACCATCACCACCATCACTACACACCCATGGGTTACTACAATTTTACAGAGGGGAACAATTTACCTGCATCGCATGGCAACAACACTTGCGTTGCCGCGGATGCTAACGGTTATAATGAAGGTGTCCCTCATCACCACCATCATCACCACCACCGCCCGCATTATCCACCTGAGGCGTATCAACAAAATTACCATCGAGGTACACCTACTCAACACCTCTATCATCCAAACCAGGAAATCCAACAGCCTCACCACCATCACTCTCACCAATACCATCATCACCACCATCGCAAGTCGGGTCATTCACACTGCCAGTCTCCGGCCGGGTTCGAAAGCGGGGTTCCGGGCCAGGTGCGCCCGGCCCATCCGCGGGGCTCCTCTCCGGACCACCTTGGGATCCCGGGGGCCCGGGCCACCCTCTTGCCGGGGTCCCGGCCGGTCCGGGACCCGTACACGAGCGACGACAGCGCCCCTTCGTCGCCTCCGTCAGCGCGCCACCAGCGAAGGGCACCTCGCAGTGGCACCTCCTGCCTGTCCCCTGTGCCCCGAGTAGCTTAATTTCATCCAATAAGTCCCAAATAACTAAATGACAGACGGAGCAAGAAGCCCATACTCATAGAGGAGTCAATGTCAAGGTTTCGGTTTACTCTAGGATATCGCCATCGCATTAATAGAAAAGGAAAAATTCATGGACGTTCAGTAAAAATTGCAGCCGATTTAGCAAGCATGTAAACTACAACTAGCAATTGTTCCTACTCCTTGTTCGTTCGTTCGTTCATTCGTTCGTTCGTTCCTTAGTGTCTTCTAGCTGGTTAATGATTTAATCGAAATCGTAAGTATCACCACAAGACCAGGAAGAGTCTTTGGCCTCTTGAATGAGAAAAAATATAAAGGTGACAAAGCCTTAAACTAATGATTAGCAATTGCAAGAAAATTCCTGTTTTCTTCATCTAAGATACGGCCAGAAAAACAAACGTGCCTCTCCATACATAGCTGCGAAATTTTCCTTTGGAAATTTGTGGGGCTCTGCTGATATAACAGACAAATGAAATTAACTGGGTCACTGTACTTATAGTATCAGCTCTCCTATAGACTAAACTACACTGTAGTATATTTAATCTATGGCTCTCCATATCATAAATCTGTGTCTAAAAGCCATTATGCTCATACAGTATGGTGTAGCTACAACCCGGTTCATATAGCATGGCACAGCGCTCGTCGAGATCAGCAGTAACTGGGCAGTACTCTGATTACGAGTATAACTTGGCTAAATTATTAGTACAGTGAAGCGAAAGCGAGCATGTCTAGACAACAGTACCTTACGTGTGTGTCCGTCGTATCTGTTTGGGGCTCAGTCAAGATTCTGCTTACGGGGCCATGACTCCAGTGTCTGTCATGCACTCGTCCCGTGAGGTTGTACTATACTGCGGGCTGTACGATTCCGTGAGGACTTTGGATACAATATGAATTTTCAGTTTCAGCTAGCTCGCCCATCAACCCATAGCGAGCACTGCGAACAAACGAGAGAGAGGGAGAAAAGATATGCTGTAAGTAAGCATAAAATTTAAACCCATGGAAGAGGGTGTTCCGACACAGACATCATTGTACTTGGATAAGTGAAGTAGAAAAACAGAATAAAATAAAAGTGGGAGTGTAAAACCAATAATGATTTTAGGGAACTAAGTGAACACGGATAACGAAAATCTCGAAGGCCCAGCTAATGCAAATTAAGATAAGATGTCCTCTGAGGTCCCTTTAGGGCCCAGAACCTCCGTAAATAGTAGCCATTGTACGTTATTGCCGTAAATGTATAAAACTATGTAAAAGCTATAATTATATGGAATTGTACAGCTGTACATAAGTTCCGGTGTTTAGCTTCCATACGGCGGAGACAAATTAGTCATAACGTTTACCCAGAGAATCTTAATTGCTGGACAGCTAATCAATTCCGATTGAATACCTTGGGCTTGACAATTTCTTTCCAACAAGAAATCTAATGTATCCGCAAGATAATTTATTTTATCAATAATACATTAGCACAAAATTAATGGAAAGTCAGTTTGTCCCAGTTAATGTATTTTATTAGTAAGCTTATACAGAGCTCGTCACTGTAAATATTTATTATAGCTAGCGGAAAAACTTAGTAGCGCTGAATTTGGAATTTATCTGTATGTCACTATAGCCTACTTACATACTGTACAGTGCATAGATGGTGCTCAATTTTCTTGTACATTCGAGGGTTGTAATTACGACGAGTGTTAGAGGGTACTATGTCAAATATGTCAACAGACAGAATTAAAGATGAACGTATGGAATTCATTGTTTAAAATAATTGTAGACAGAAGGTTGCAGTTTTTTCAAAGAACAATAAATTATCTGAATTGTGCCGTCAATAGACAGAACGGTGTTACAGCTTAAAAATCTTAATCTGTGTAATGCTTTAAATATTCACGTTAGAAGTTTATAGCATGCTGTAAAATATGTTTCAGATGTCAGTTGATAAATGCAAAATATTTCAATTGTCTACGATATCTATGCAAACTTGCAATACTTTAATTATATAAATAGCAACGGCTTTAATACTACAAATATTTCGTGTATTTATAAATAAAGTACTTTTTTCAAAAACATCAGTATATATGGGAAATCGGGAATGTTATAATTGTCTATAACGTGAATAGTTTATATGCTTTAAGTAGAGTTGCTTTGTGCCATAGATATAGTGTCCTGGTACGGCCAGAAATTCCTTCATATTCATTGGTACTATATATAGATAGGTCCTATGAATAGTAGACAGCCTTGCTTCGTAGCCATGCTATGTAAGTGCAATTATTTCTTTAGATTGCTTCTGAAAATGAGTAAATATCCCATATAAATCGTGTTGTTTCTATCCAATCAACGCAGTTTTTCTGAATTTGAATAATTAGCTAAAGACACTTTCTAGCCAATGATGATGGAAACTCATTCGTCAGAGTTTTGATAATGAAGTAAGTCCAACTATTGATGTGCAATATATGCGATGTCGCATACGAAAAACAAACTTTTAATTTATTATATATTAGTGCAAAGCTTTCAGTCACGTGCCGTACGCTGAGAAATAGCGTCGTCCAAACACCAGCACGGCTTCCCGTGCTCTGACAGGAGGACGTGCTTATTGAGAAAACACCTTTTTATCTGCACACGATGATTTTACGAGCGAAAAAAATTAGAATCGTGCGCACGCACGCTTGCGGTGCTCAGCAACGATTCATCAAGAAGAAAAAGGGAGAATAGAAAACCTGAGAGGATCATTCGTTGACAAAAGGTATTTGAACTACTTCAAAGTGGACACACGAACGAAGATGTCCCGAAGGCATAACTAAAGTTTCAAGTGTGTGTGCACACGAGTTAGACCGTCCATAATACACCGTCCATGATTCAGTCAGAAATAAATTTTTAGAACGCCAAGCAGGCAGCGGCCGCAACTTTTGAACGCACAAACATCAGTCGTGTGAATGGGGAACTTGTTTGGAGACGAAATCTTTCAGAATAAAATCATTGACAAGTTGCATTGTATGGAACCAAAAGCTTTTACGTACGTTCTAAACTAACAATTCTCGCACTAGCTTCGAGACAACTTCCTCATAGTCCGACATCCCACCGATTGTCATAACTAACTTTGGCAGAGTGGCTTGTCATATTTCCATGAATTTGCCTTTTATTTTTAGACATAACGTCCACAGTTTACTTAGGGCAAAGAATTACAATATAGAGGAATGAAATAACAGCAGCAGTGCAGTACTAAGGGAGAAATGGAGTGGAGTTGCATTGAATTACTCAAGCACGACGTGCAAATCGGACTAAATTCATCCTGCTGAAGATCAAGCCCCTGAAGTAACTTATCCCTAAAACGAACTTGTTACCTCCGCCGATGAGGTTATGTTTTAATCGTGTGGGGCTGTTTGTTATTGTGTCTGTTTGTCACCAAGATTACTTAAAAAGTTGTGGACGGATTTCTACGAAATTTTCAGGGATTGTAGAGCATGGTCACAGCAACAGATCAACTTTTGGTGAAAATCCGTTCGTTAGCCCAATAACTCAAAAAGTTATAGATGGGTCTTTATGAAATTTACAGGAGTGATTAGTAATGTTAAAAGACAAATTATTTCAGAAGCAATTTTAATTTTTCTTCACTGTTGCCTTGCTTGGCGAAGCTATGCTCTCTCAGAGTGCTTCCTAGTTTTTTCTGAAATTGTTACAGTTTGGTAGGAATAACATACAAAACCTAAGAAGTGCTAAACGAAATATATCGGGGTGTGTTTGTTAAGGGGTTGAGGGCGGGAGCACACTCACGCAAAAGCTGCCCGCCACCCAATTCAACATTCGATTACGTTACAGCGAACAAGGTACCTATCGGCTTGTACTTTCATATACCACTAAAAAGAATATAAAAAAGCGTATCATTTATAGCACTTAAGATGCTATGGCAAGCGGCAATGGTCAAGCTCGGAATATACCTTCTACTTCCGAGTTACTTTAAAGTTTCCATGCTGTATAGCTTTTGTGTGACATTCAAACACCATAAGTTGGAGTCACGGCAATGAGACCGCCAGTGTCAAAAGTTGAGTGACTGGGCAACTTTTGCGTTAGTTTACGGCCCTAAAATATTTCCTTAGTACAGCATTTGTCGTAAAACTGTGAGTCCTGACAACTTTCGTCTTCCGCGTGCATCGGTCTTTTTAGGTTACATGTATGGCGTCTCTCTTTAAGGATACAACGGAATGAATTGCAGAAGAAAAAACAAGTAAACGAAACAATTTCCGGTGGAATTTGAAGTCAATATGCAAAGCGAGCAGCAAAGGAAACAACGTTTTTCCGAAAGAAGAACTTTAGATAATGAATCCTAGACAAATTCTTAAAGAACCTCTTCAACCCACAACAACAAGACCATCACTCGCGGTGGGAGCAAATTTTATCGCCGTCATTTTGATGGTCAGTTAATTCTAGTTTTTAGGCATGGGTCACATCGAAGGTAACCCACCCAACTCCCTGCATAAAAATATGAATATTGCTCTACTCCTACGACCACTTATTGGGTGGACAGACAAATACATATACAAGTAGAACGCCTCGCGGCGTAAGACCATCACCCACGGTAGGGGCAAATTCAACGCCGTCATTTTTTATGGCCAGCATACTCTAGATATTGGCATTCTTCACATCTTGGTCGACCTATCTGACAGCATAAAGAAACACATTATTATGACTCAACTCCTTCTGCCTGTTGTCATTTTTGATGGCCAGCTAATTCTAGTTTCTTGGCATTGTTCACATCTAAGCCAACACACATGATTCCCTACAAAAAATATGAACATTGCTCAACTCCTTTTGGCTCTTTATGGGTGGAGTAACAAATTAAATGCCGTTATTTTTTAGGGCAAGCTAACTCAAAATTTTTGTTCTTTTTCACATCTCAGACGACCCACATGACGGCCTGAAAAAATTATTATTATAACTCTCAACTCCTTCTGCCTCACTTTGGGTGGAGAGAAAACAAAATTCATCGGCTTCATTTTTTATGGCCAGCTCATGCTAGTTTTTTGGCATGGGTTACAGCTTGGTGAACCCACCAGACTCTCTACAAAAAAAAATATGAACATTGCTCAACTCCTTCTAGCACTTTTTGGGTGGACAGACATATATATATAATATATATATACCGTATTTATACTTAAATCTTCAACGTAAACAATATCACCTCTCTCACTTCATTCGCTGGGATTAAAGGATATTCACTAAACACACGGTGTGCGGTGTTTCTACAATACAGTAACCAAAACTACTTCTTAAAACTCCACTCTCTATTGTATGCAAAAGGGAGAGGATGGTCAGAACACCATAGCACGAATTTATGCTTTGTATGCATATTCCAGTATATGCCTCATCGCTAGTCTTCATTCTTCTTCAACACTCTTCCTCTGCCTCTCCTTACAGTTTCTATTCATCCTTCCTTTTAACTCATCTGTTTTTTGACGTCCCGCTTCTTGCGTCAGTTTGTCCTTTCTGGACGTCTGGCTTATGGTTGTTCCCTCCACCTCTATTTCTTTGCGACAGTACCGCCTCTGTAGTGCTGTGTCATTTCCAGAGCTCGGCACTTCCGGCCGGAAGAATAGGCCGGAGACCTTAGACCCAGACTGCGGGTTTGGATGGACCAAGTCGGACTCCCATTCAGACTCCTGAATACAGGTAATTTCCGACTCCGGCTCCTTGGACCACAGAAAGTCAGACTCAGACTCTATTTCTTAGCAAAAGCAGCCCATTCTTTCATCGATTCAGATTCCGGCTGCTGGCCGCAAGTTGTCTTATTCCCGCAGACTCCGATTCCGTTTCTGCGACCCTGCTCACACCTTCAACATTATTATTATTATTATTAATATTTTAAGTTACATTGCAGAGCTGCAAGAGTTCACCACTGGTCTTCATTTCCGGCCCAGTAGATCTCACTTGCAGTGACGATTTTACAGCTCTAAGAATTACAGCCTCTGTAACAGTCAAAGTTTATCTAACGTTATCAACGAGTCACTGCCCTAACTTGTAGAGCTCGACATTGCTTGATCCATCATTTGCCATGGCAAGTTGTATTAACCAAGAAAAACTCAATTATTCTTTGTCCATAGCTATAACTGATCCATATCTAGTAAAGACGCATTTTCTACCTTCTGTATACCAGCAGACGAATGAAGTGAATCTCTTCTCTATTATTCGTACGAGAAAACGCAAGTTACTGCAACTCCAATGGGTGCTGCATGAAGAAGAGGATTAATAACCGACATGGTATTCTTACCGAAAGGGCATTGTTTTTACAAAAGACCTGGGAGATATAAGATAGCGAGCTTCATGGAGGCGATTATAGACATGATAAGATAGAAGAGATAGGAGGCATTGCAATGTCCCTCCGGCACTGCCCCGTTCTTTCTACCAGTGTCAACCGTGCGTTGGGTTGTTGCGAAGCTCTTTGCAGGTACGCTGTCGATTTTTTGTTTTAAGAGTATAAATTCTAGTTAATAATTATATACAGGTTCATACTGAAACTGAAGCCTTTAAAGTTAACTTGAAGCGTACATACTTTTACGGTGTTGTTTTAGTTATCAACTGATTATCGGCGGTACATCAAAGAGCATACCTCCCTATTTGGTGCTAGAATCAATATCTTTATCAATACATACGGAGAAATACCCGGGTTCGTTAATGTTCTATGAACACTAAAACACTCTGTAGCCGCGCTGCATCAGCACGCTACGAGTAAATATTATCGTATGTGTACGGTAAGGCGTAAACAAATGTGTATCTCTATACATATCTATATACCTACACTGCAGAAAGTGGTGTCCTTGATAGCATTTTCCAACGGTGCAGGAAGAGGCGCGCTGTTGTTATTATATTTTGTTATTGTTTTTTATCTGGTCAACGTTTTGTTAAGTATCCTGGCCACGGTGGATGCGACAGAAATCGATACATAACTCCACCCTGCAGTCGCAATATTATGTTACAATAGAAGCTTCGTAACAAGCACCCGCAATTGGAAGGGAGGTTGGAAGTGCAGAGTCTGCAGCTTTGGCATTTTTCATATCTAGATCAACCCAATGATTATCTGGAAGAGATTGTGATGATAGCTCAATTTTTACCAGCGGTTATTAGGTGGAAAGACATGCAAATATAGCTAGAGACATGTACAGAACGAAAACCCTACCACCTTCCTGTCTTCAGGCGATCGCAGCAGATAATCATTCCATTCTTATTTACACTTACACACAAATAAATTAACTGTCAAAGTGAGGTCAGTTTCATAGTTCGGTGATTCGAATAAGCATTTCTCGAAGGCTTCCTTAGCAATCAACATGGATGTGTTGAAGGTTCATTAGCCTTGGCGTGACAGACGAAGATACAAACAGCGCTTTGTATGACCTTGCTCTACCCTCTAAAGTTAAAAATAAGTAAAAAAAAAACTAATATTTGTACAGTACACAGTCAAACGCAGAGGCCTGATAAGAACCGTATGCGAAGAATCGAAGATTCTTATCTCATCTTCACAGCCATATTGTATAAACCTTCGCGAGTGTAAGCAGTCCATCATAAATTTTCCTTGCTGAACATGCAACCAGCTCTACGACATCAGAAACAAAGAATTAAATCAAAGGCTATAACAAAGACCAATGGGCATTTCTCTGTTTATCCATATAGTTGTCTGTTTTTTTCGGTCACTGGAAGAATTCTGAATCCGCCGCTGCCATGTTTTGGCAAATGAAACTTTTGAAGCGAGTAGCAAAAGAAAATATCGCTCTTTAGCCAATTCAACGGTATACCGGATGCGTCTGGGGCATAGGGTTTATATGTAAGTAAGTATTGGCAGCTCGAATTTTTTCTCGATTTGGAAAATATATCTGCATCATTTTGCCGAAAAGGGAAATTGATGGCGCTTAACCTGTTCTGATATTTGCAAACGAAAACCGAGCAGGCGACGCACCGCAACCTTCAGGACACATCACAACCACGGGCATTATTGTAACTTCTTCACCTCCATTTTTCACGGCGTAGGGAGCACTACTGATAATGATATTGTCGAAAATATTAAGGGCGTGTTCACTGGCTTATTTTCACCCAGAATATTTCATCTGATTAACCTTAGGTTGTGCAATACTTAAGTTCTATAAGCAAATTAATTACGCTTGAGATAAGTGAAAATTCAATCCTGCCAAAGTAACGGTTGTTAAGCAAGTAGGTAGAATAGATCGAAAGATTGAAATTTGTGTCATCTGACAGTGTGCTCTGTCGGATAAGCTGAACATGACACTGAAGTTCTAAAATTCAAATTGTATCAAAACTAACATAGGAAACAACTACATATATACTGCCCTGGCGCAAACCCACAGGCTGCAGCATATAGTGCAGGCACAGCTGTTTGCACTGACACAGAACAGAACATGCCAGGAGGAGATCAAGGATTACTCGTGCGGACACACGGATAGAGTCATACTGTTGCCTACACACCCTCACTTGCACTTCGCTGCTACAAGCTGATACTGCAGCTTGCAGTTATGAGCGGAAAGAGCTACTTGTCCAGTGTCCCAAACTAAACTGAACTCATTTTTATAGGAATTACACTATGTGCATCGCAACCAAAGGCCAGGTATAACAGCAAATTTTTATGATAGTGCTTTATAATAACAACAAATATTTTAGAAAGTAGAATAATGAGGCTTTAACCAAGTCTCCAAATCTTGATTTCACCGACTAATCGAACGCAAACATTATCTTCGCTTGGTGTTAAGTTTCCCTGATCGAGAGGCCCGGCAATGAAATTAGATGAGCAGTTTGGTGGCTATGCAACTTTTGTTGTCCGTAAGCATCGACTTCTTATGGTGGAACCTTGGCTTCGTTTCGGCATTTTGTACAGCTTTCTTTTCTACGCCCATTTTGTTCCATCGTAAATTAATGTGGCAACGAAGATTTTTATTCGTAATTTCCTCGCCGCCATTTCCATGCGAGACAATCCACCATACATGAGTTGTTCATTTCTGGGCAGACGTTTTCGTATTTTTGTTTTTTAGTTCCTCTCACGCCATCTAGTGGCTATAGGAAAGATCATCACTAAAAGTAAGTTAAGAGGAAGAAAGCAAACTGTCAACGAACGAAAAAAACCCCGAGGGCCTATGGGCGCGCATTACTCCCCGTAACGTAGGATGGGTTAACCTAACTAACTGTACCTACTCTATGGCTTACCAACCATAGTCTTCCCCACGGGGAGGAGGTCAACTAGCCCAGCAGTGCTCCAGTTAACCATTTTTCGTAGGTATAGCTCTATTGGCAACGTCCTCATGCTTAATTGTGAACTGTGGTATACAGGGCGCGAGTGAGTGAATACATACAGTGTTTCCGCATCCCCAGACGCATGGTGTATCAAGTGAGGAACAGGTGAGAGACGTGTAGTATGTCGACAGAAACGTGGAACCTACACACGAGGATGTCCCCACACAGGCTCAACGAGCATGGGAACAGCAAGTTGAAAAGGAAAACAGAGTGCTGCAGCAGTAGAAGTATGAATGAGGATGAAAGAGAAGTGGAGGTGAAAAAAAGACGTTCCGAAGGCCTAGCGACCGTTTAGGCTACCTACTACTTAAGCGAGGAAGGCGAGGAATATCCGTGGAACACGGTTGGGCAAGCGCGCCCTTTTGGGCGATTTATGTTCGGAACGAGGTCGCCTCTTCCATTCTAAAAAACGCGCATAGCGGCCGAGCAACACCGGAGCCGCGCGGATGCCCCGCTCAAAATCGCGACCAGGTGCACACCATACGCCGCTTTTGTTCGACCGAAAATTTCTAATTTGGTATGAGCTTTCCCTGGAATTGCTGCTCCCCATAACACAGAATGGGCAAACCTACCTAGCCTAATCCTTTGAGCCATACTACGCTCCCTGAGGGGCGTGCAGGGTAGTAACCCAAAAATATTTAACCTAAAATATCACTAAATTTTTTTGAACCGGTGAATGTTACTAATAAATTTGACTAATAAATCTATGTGTATCATGAACTAAGT
>LQNS02007217.1:10419266-10436168 GCA_001587735.2 Parhyale hawaiensis | reverse complement strand
ATCTGTGTTCAGCTGTTATCGGGAAATAAATAGGTAGGTTCGGTTATGACCTCATTTTGTAAATTACAAACACTATTACCATCATGAAGGAAAAATTTACTATCGCTGATCTCCAGGTACGTACGGCCGAGCCATAACTACGGTAGCTGGTCTTCATGCAGTTTTGTATTGTAACTTGTACCAATGAAATTATTTTAAATAATCTTCCATTTTCAGATACTGATCCCTGGTTAGTCGCTGCCGAGGAATACGTGGATCGGCTCCATTACAACTTCATCCTTGAATTCTTACAATATTCCGAAACCGACAGAAATACCTAACGCCTCTGATCAGTGAAGAAACTCGTCGACAGTGTGTGCTTAGGATTCAGTTTTTTTTTTTTTTTTGAGCAAGTTTATCATTAGCGACAATGGCAGAGTTTCTCCCGAAAACTAACGGTAAGATGCTTGATAAGTCAGTAGTATCTGATATTTTCATCTCTGAAATTTAATGTTAAACATAGTAGAGGATGCTAAATCAGCAACATGATATATCCACCGATTTCCTAATTATTGTCAATCAATTATTATCCAACTAAAGCATTCTGAGAACGCATACCTCCGCCATGCGAGGCAACGGTACTAAAAAATCCAAATTGGCTCTGAAACCATAATTTTCTTTGTATAAACTCCAAAATGTGATCATTTGTGCCTTTTGCAAGTACTAGCAGCTTGTGCAATTTTCTTGAAGATCCGTTTATAACTTTTTGAGTTATACTGCTAACAAACGCTATGACAAACATGAGTCAAACATACAAACGAACAAAGCGGTCTGCACCAAAATTAGTCATTTATGTCTTTTAACATTACTAACAGCTCCTATAAATTTCATGAAGATCCATTCATTATTTTTTGAGTTATTGTGCTAACAAGCGTAAAATTAAAAACAGTGCCAAACGAATGAACGAACAAATTGACCATTACAGAAATGATACTCTTTGTTATATACCTAACAACTCATATTAATTTCAAACAAATCCATCTATAACTTTTTGAGTTATGGCATTGAGAAAAATGAGGCAGACAAACAAACAAACGGATGGGCATGTATTCACCAAAAGTTAATCATCTGTTCCTCCTAACATACCTAACAATCTCTGTAAATTTCGTCCAAATCGGTTCATAACTTTTTGAGTTATCTTAGTGACAGGCAGACAAACACGACGAAAACATAACCTCCTTGGCGGAGGTAATTATGTATTGTGCGAGAGTCAACGATAGGCAACCCTATCAACCAACTCTCAAGTTGAAGAGAGAGTGGATTCTCCTTATGTTTACAACCATTTTAATATAGCAGCTCTAAATGTCACTAGTACTTTATTCTTCAAAAAATTGTACCCTATGCAAAATCAAATTTTGCTACCCTGATCGTAGAGGAGCGATCATTAAGAGATCACAGTGATTACCACTTATGTACCTCCAATAACCACCACTTTTCGTACCAGCATTTTTCGTTGAACTAGCATAGCACTAATTGTAACCTCCACAAATACTTACACAGTAGATTAGATAGCTGGCAGTAGACGGACCAACGGGCCCATTCTCTGAGATCACCCGGGACTTATGCTCCGGCCCTCTATGAGCTACTGCCATTTGTCCTGAACCTAAATAGTTAAGTCAAAATCGTCTAAAAATGACAACGGTTTTTCATTTTCCAGGTCGAGGCTTACTCCTAGTAGTACCCGTGCGAACCATTTCCAGGGATTGCTAATAATAACAGCAAATCTTGTAGTTTCGACTCTATAACCTCCATCTCCAATCTACAACAGCAGAAATAAGGTTAAAATGAAAGTCACTGGCAATTCTGAAATGAGATTATTAGGCGTTTAGTTAACGAATACCGGTACATGTCACAGTTACCAACACATCACCTAATATTGAAAGTATCAATTGAACCCCCACTTATTAAGAGCACAGATTAGATACCAAAATCAACACGGTGAAACTAAATAATACTCAGCTTTTCAATTGAAAGTTCTTATGATGGTACAAGTCCAATACAGGACTTGGTGAGCTCTACACAGCAGCCCTTTACTCTAGGCACACACCCACGGGTCTGACGCGACCCATCGCTAAATCTACACCCGTGGGCTCCGAGCTGTTAGGCTTACTCGTATTATTAGAAATGTGTTCCTTCTGCGTAAGGATTTGAAAAGCTTCTCAGTGTAATATCGTCAATTTATCAAAAACTACGATTATTCTTGTCTTAACTATGGGAAATAATTCACACAAATGATTAGAAATTTAACTAACTAGCAACTCCTGTTTTGGTACTGTTTGAAAGCCCCCCCCCCCCTGCTCCTGGGACTGGGGTAACGCCGCAGTTTCCCCATCAGCCTGACCCTTATTTCTAGGCTGTTCCTGAACAAAAATCAACATGAATTATACAATATTTCGAGATATTCTGATAAAAGAGTTATGAGAAAAGATAAACAAAAATTTTGTGCATTTTATAAATGGGTGTTGTGAGGGCTTTAAGCACTATTTTGGGCATTTGATAAATAGACGCTATGAGTAATGATACACAGTATTTTGGGCAGTTTGATAAAAGGGCGTTATGAGGGTGAGATGACAGAGACGCGGGAAAATAAGCCCCGCACCCATGACTCCCCCCCCCCTATCCCTGTTAGGAGACTGCTGCTGCCGTCGCGGTGTCGCGAAAGTCGGCTGTCGTTGGTGACCGGTCGATGATTTGCGAGACTTGCACGCTTGTTGGGGTCCTCAGTCGATTTACTGCAAGTTACACCCGTTGACTATATGTACTTAGGAGGGGACCTCAATGATGAGGCGTGTCGAGGGAGCTTTTTCCCAAGACCATCACCGACACGTTGAGGCACACTCGCCTTGCCCCTCTGCCATGGCTGGATAAAGTAAAGTCAACTTAGACCACACCCTCACCTGGGAAACCCACATGCACTGGCTTGTGCTGCGGGTATTGGCCCACTGGCCCCAGATGAGCAAGTGTAGTCGCACAAGGTGCGGGACTAAAATTGGAGTTGGACTCCTATACCTCCTGAGTTTTCTGGTCCGACGTCTGGGACAATTTATCGTAGAAATTATCCACGTAGGAAGACGCTTCCGTTCACCTTCCGTCAATCTGGTGCTGGCGTACACTCCGGCTTTTCACCGCAAGCCGCCTTCGACGCTGGGCACGGCCTGGGGTCATGTCGCTGCAATATATGAGAGCGGTGAGGTTCAAATATGGGAAATGTTATTTCCCGTGGTGTTCCAAGGAGTTATTTTCTCTTTTCTGGATTTTCAGCGGTCGGATTTCGCTTTTCTCGTGAATTTCATATCTAGATCTGAGCTGTTTCAGTGGAGGCGAGACCTTCAATAGTGGGCGTTACAAAGAAATTCTACCAAAATAATTTTATCTAAATCGCTCCCGGCACTTAAGGTGCGGGACTCCACTTAGTGTTACAACATATTTACGGTAACCCAAAATTTTTTTTTTTTTTTAATTTTCTCTTTTTAGCCCGGCCTCCACTACAGCTTCATTACTAAACTAAAACTCACAATTTACTGTACTTTTCGCTTAAGGCGACAGATGTTTAAACTCTACACGCGCTCTCCCATAGGAGACAACAGTTTCTTTCATTTTCAAACTCCTTAGAACACTTTTACGGGGTACACGCAGAAATACAAATCATCTTACGTACTAAACATCCTGTCATTGAAATGACCACACTCGGACATCTTGTTTCGCCAAAGGACATGAAGGTATGTACTTACTATGGGAATGCTGAAAAATTTATTTTTTCTCTGAATTGAGGCATTTTTAATTACCATTTACAAAAGGGACGTTGACTTGATATTTTTACATTATTTTGAGACACTGGGATAGTTTCAAATTTTAAAAAATTTCTCAGCTGGATCAAAAATTTTTGGTCGAAATTTGGTTAAGGCGAAGGAAGTTAATCATACGCACTGAGGACTCCATTGACCTTGACGGGGTACCTGTAAGAGGGGCCATATACATTCTACCAATAAGGGACCATACGGGTCCAGAGCCGATAACGTGGCTCTGCTCTGGGGTTGGTTCGGTTTCTGGCCGATCTGGCACTGGCTCGGGCACTCCAGGCCTTGCTTCCTCCATGCATGGTTGCCTGTGGTTCAGAGTTGATATGGGGAAAGCCTCGGTCTTCCCTCAGGTACGCTCTTTTCAGCCTGTTCAAGTGTATATTCACTTGCCGTTTGTCTACGTACACACGCCTGAGATTAAAGCATTTGTGCCCGTTGTTTCGAGCACCCGGTACGGCCCGATGAATCGGTTTAGCCCGGCCCTATCGTTTTCTAGGATGCGGTGCTCGTTCCTAAGTAGGACCAGGCACGTTCGATTGTGTGCCGAAATTGAACTTTCAGGCTTGACTTGTCCGAACTTTAGACACAAGCTTTGGCTTTGTCACTTTGAATTGTGTTACAAGTGTTATAGGCAACGCGATTTTGGTTAGCCTGCTGAAAAATCTATTTAACGAAGCAAGATTGAGATTGTGGAAGTCTTATGGGTAATCAATATTTGTGGGTCAATACCTGAAACTCCATTAAACGAGTCGAAGCCAGCGCACCTACCTGAATTTTCGAACAAGTCAAGCCTCAAAGGTTAAATTTCGGCGTCCAATCAATAGTGCACATCATAAAACAGCCAGTGCTTGTACTGGGTTACAGTAAAGAGGGGTAAAAATGGATAATCCACATTAGAGGTAAAAAAAATGAACTCCCTCGCTTGCAGTAACAAATTCTAGTTCATTTTTACCCCTATTCTGGGTTATCCATTTCCACCCCACTTTACTATATATATATATATTAGTTAAAACTAAATTTATTAACTTTAGAGAAGTAAAGTGATAATCTACTGCTTGAACTGAGCTATTATTGAATTCAGTGACTGAAAAAGTGAAATAAATTGCTTGCAACGTGGTGCAGGAGTGTGGGCGGACTCGGACCATACGAGCGGTGACCGAGGACGGGTGAGCAGCAGCAGTAGTGGCAGCAGCAGCAACAGCAGCGACGACAGCAACGCGTACCAACTGCCGTCTGTCAGAGCCCTCACCTCCCGCTTCAATAATTTGGGCCTGAGCGGAACTGTGCCCCGAGGAAGCGCGGCACAGAGCAAGAAACCGGTAAATTCAAATTCAAAAACATTTATTTCTCCCCGTAGGAAGGTATTCATACACTAGTTCTATTACAATGCATGTTCACTACATTAGTGTAAAACAATGAGCAATGAGTGGTAAATTCATCTTTGTATTCATTCGCTAAACCTAGTAGTAGTAGTATTCTCCTGGTTTTACCACCGCTACCTTCGCTAATACCTACGTACCCATCGTGGAGTAGGCATAGATGAAGGCCACGTGACCGCCCGGCAGTGCAATTAATGGGACCAAAAAGTTCGAGGTGACTTTCGGTTGTTTGCATTCCTGACGAGCTGAATTGCCACGGAGGGTGCATAATATAGTACAGAATAGCATACTACAGTAGTAGTACCGTATATTAGTAGAAGTAAAATAATGAATGGAGACTAGAAATGGCTTTACGGAGCACAAAAAGCCAGCGCGTACTACCGAAAGAATGACACCAGCTGGCTTATGCAGCCAGCCTCCACCCAAGCTACAAACCTCCTGTTAGTGTCACCAGGAGGTTTAATAGAAGGAGGGAGCACAGCCGTTTCTCTCCTGGCCAGCGAGCCTTCAATTCTCACTCGCGTGGCTGATTTCTGGAGGTACGGTTTTCCTTAAAGTGCGTTAAATGAAGTCTTACGATGATTATTGACAGAATTAAGCTAACAGAGTACATATTCCGCTCGACAGGCTCGTAAACTTTATTTTGCTTCATTGCTGTCTCTGTCCAGCCGCAATGCTACAGCCGCTCAGCCACCACAGCCTTTCAGCCATTCCTAGTACATTGCAATAGACGCAACTCTGTGTTCGTTGATTCCCGCCGGTACACACATCCACTAATATTTATATTCTTATCGGTGCAATACCCAGAAAAAATTATAAAATTCCAAAACAGTATTGCAGTGTAAATGGGCAGCCAGTCAGCCAAGCTTCAGCCATGCCAGAAAATTTAGCTTCGTCGCCGAGGCTTTGTGCTTCCTTCTATAAAACCTCCTTGTTGTGTCTTAAATGAAAATTACACTATCCATGAGACGGGTTAGCTGTATGGCACAACAGGAAACAACTTTTTAAATTACCCAATTCGTATCTTGTAGACGAGTTGTTCTTGAGCTGTATTCGGAAGTGAGTCTGATACCTACCGGGGAGTGACTCAGTTAGGCCTAAATGCGTTTAATAGATTATTTTCCATTACTATCAGCCGTGATTAATATTGTTGACCTTGGCATGCACTGGAGGCTCTAGTAGAAACTGTTTCCCATAGTATAAATTAGAACTGCAAAATTTTTGAGAAAGCAATTAGTGTCAACCAAAATTAATACGGATATATGCCATATTTCGTGCACTGGCTCTTATTGCATTCTTGTATGCATAATACATTGCTAGTCAAGCTTCGGGTTTATGCACTCCATGCACTGATGAGTTAACCATTTCGCATTTGTTTGAGAGATGGGCCTCACTAATCATGCAAACGAGAAGTTAAACCCTGAAGTAATGCATGAAATTTGTTTGTATTTCAGGCTCCAGCTAGCAAAGCCTCCCAGCCCATTGCCCCTAAGAAGCCACCTCAAGAAAAAATTTTACCCGTCAAAGCAACACCCCTCCAGTCCAAACCACAGCCCCAGAAAGTTACTGAACCGAAGGCACCTAACAAAACACCACCCAAGATTGTTGACGATGACGATGATGATGTGTTTGTGGAGACCACGAGCCATGCCAACAAAGAAGCTGAGTTCCACTTCACCAAGAGGCAGGATGCAAAACAGGGCCAAGCTAATAAGGAAACATCGCCAGTACGCAAGCACTACGTACCAGGAAGTCAACCAGCAAAGAAGTGGAGCAGTTTGTCCGACTTACACTCCAGTCAAATTACGTCTTCGCCAATTAGAGAGCGCAGCGATTCGACTTCTTCAACCACGATTTTCGGGGTATCTCTTAGGCGAATCGACAGCATTTCGTGGGGTGTTACCCAAGCTCGCAAGCCGCTCAGCGACGACAGTGATTCATCCAGCGATGAGTCGAGACCCGTGACTCCTGAAGTGCGTCAAAAAGTTACGAACGTTCCGAAATATGAGACATTCCCCAGAGCTCGGACCCCTGAGCGGCAGACGCCATATGAGAGAAATCGCGGCGGTGGCGGAGTCAAGGCCAAGATTAACCAGAAGATGGGCGACCGGACTGAACCTAAATCCCTCAGTCAAAGTGATCTGTCGATGGTGGGTCTGGAACCCGCTAGCGCATGGCGTAGGTCAAGCATCTCAGATCTGTCACAGGCTGGGCAGCCTCGGCCTCTGGCTCGACGTCAGTCCATAAATGACCTCCTGAAGCTGTACCGCACAAAGAGCCAAACTGATCTTAGTCAAGCCAGTGAGGCCAAGCCGCTTGTAAGCCAGAGAGCAGAGACCACGTACGCTAGGCCAAAAACGCCAGTTTCTGCTCCACTTACTTTGTATGATGTAGCGATTAGCAACCCAATACAGAAACCGAAGCTAGAATTACAAAAGTCATTGACTTCTAACATTGTGAGGTTGCCTCCTGATGTGACTCCAGCTATCACCAAGGCACCCATACTGAAAAAGGATGTAGTGGACTCCGTGCCTGCTCTCCAAAAACCTGTAGCAGTGAAAACAGAAGTCTCTGTGCAAAAAGAACCGGCAAAAGCTCCAGTGGAAAAAACTAGCAGTCTTAGCAGCAACTCCGACATCGAAATTAAGCCTGTGACAAGGAAAGTCGTCTACCAACCGCCTCCAAAGCACTTCAACCGACCGATTCAAAGCCTGCCCATATCTTTCAGTACTAAATTTGGCACAAAACCTATACAAAAGCCGAAGGAAATTGCACCTCAACAAGTGACCCGAGTGGCACCTCCTGCAGTTTATCCCTCCCACAAAGAACTTGTAAACTCCAGAAAGGCTTCTTCATCATCTTCTTCATCAGATGAAGAAGTGGTAACCAAAGCCAAAGTACAGCCTAAGGAGACTGCTCCGAAAGCTCAACTGGAGCAGGCGAAACCTATTTCGGCAGCCCCAGCTCAACCGAAGCAAGCAGAGAGTGCAGCTTTAAAGAAAGGCAGTTCTATATCCAACCTTATTTCCTCTCTAAATAAGAGCAGCACCAAGCCCCTTTATCCAAATAAGCCTGAAATGCCGAAACCCAAACCTCAGGATCCTATTTGGGAGCAGAAATCGTCATCTCTCGCACGAGTAACACCTAAAGGACAAGATAAGCTTCCAACAGTTCCATCCCAAAAGGAAACAACGCTCACAACAGTAATAAAAAGCGTTAGCGAGAGAAAAGTATCGGGCGATACTTCTGACTCTTCGGATGATGATGTTGNCGAAAAGGGATCTTCCTTCATCACTCTAGAACCTGCCAAACCTCCCGTGCCCTTGCAACGAAACACTATCAAATTCTCGGAGACATTTAAACTTCCGTCAAATGCGCCTATTTATGCTCCAGTTGATAGAAAAACTGAGACGACTAGCGGAAAAACCCCTACACCATCGAAGACTGTGCAACCTCAAGCTAGCGATAAAAAAGCTGGGAAACTTTCCATGAAAGATTCCTTCGCAAGCTGGAACAAAGAAGCCAACACGAGAGTCTCGAGTTCAGGGGAATCGAGCGATGATGACCAAGAGGTGAGAAAACCTGCAAAGGTCGTTGCAGTTCAACCAAAGACATTTACTGAGAAACTTTATACACGATATTCTGCTCAACCACCGCTAATTTCAGGACGAACAGATCAATCTCTATCTCGTAAGAAGTCACAGTCATCTGAAGACTCTAGCGACGATGAGAAAAAGACGAAGAAACCCGTGATAGTCGTCGCCGTTCAGCCCAAAACATCAGCTAGTTTGAACAATATTGGAGGAACCGTCATGCCTCTCCATACAACTTCCAAAAACGATACTTCCGATACCTCAGTCACAAAGAAGAAGGGGAATGACGATGAAAAACAAAAGATTGGAACAGCGAATAACAAAGTGAGCTCCAAGTCAGTGAATGATGTACTGCGAGGTGAGTCTCTGCCTCCAGTTGCAGCCATCCGACCCCAGAAATCTATGAACAAATCGTCAACCTCAAGTGAGGATGAGAGTCCAAAGAAAACCAAAATCCCCACCCCAGTACGAGCCAAAATCCCGACGCCCACCGTCGTCTCTACAAGCAATGGCTTGAAGAAAACTGAAAAGGTGAAGGAGAAGCCCACAAAACCGGTGACGACATCGAAGATCCCTACAACTCGTAACGATTCTGTGGATGGAGAAACCAAATCCCGCCGCAGTAGTAGCGGCGAGAGCGCTGGCGAAGCATTCAAGGAAATTGATCCATACGCTATTGGTCGAATGATCGTCAGAGGATCCCGTAAAAGCAGCAGTGTTGTGAAAAAGCCGGAAAATCTAACAAATATCCGTAACGCTTCCGTCCCGGTAAATTCTCCTTTCTCTCCATTGAAATCCCCGACAAAGGAAGCCCCTGAGGAATCCATTATTGAAAACGAAGCTAGTCCCAAGGAACTCAAGTCCTCCCCAAAAACTAAGAAACAAGTCATGGAAGCTACCGTTGAAGTACGTCGGCTCAGTTCCTCTAGCGAAGACAAGAGTCCAAAACTTAAGAGGACAACTAAAATAGCACAGAAGCTAAATCGCTTATCCAGTCTGTCGAGCGACGCAGGATCATCAGATGGTGAATTTAAAATTAGCGCAGGAACCGATTCCGAGAACGATCACGTGTACAGCGCTAACGTGGTAGTGCTGCCCTAACCAGCTTTTAACTGAATTATTACAGCATATTGGAAAGTCGATTTTTAAAATGCCTTAATCCTTCCAAATTTTTATAAAGGATGACTCCATTTAGGAAATTAGCCTCCCCCTCCCCAATTACAGGATTGAAATTACTGAATTTGAAAGTGTTTCCCCATCGGATTTTTTTTTTTTTTGCAAGTGTCCAGTATCTATCGACGAGAGTATCAGATAATATCAGCTGGTGGTGTGAGACTTTTCGATTGGCTTCTGCAGCAATTAGAGATTGTGTAGATGTCTAATCAGAGTACGCTTACGTTTAGACAGGAACTTGTGAGGATGGAAATTAAGTTTATGAAATTATTTATAGTGATTACCTATGTAGTAGTTGAAGTTGAAAATTATGTATGTAAATAGATTTACTAATCTACCAGCCTTTGTAAAAATCGGTACTTGAAGCAACACAATTTTACACGCAAAAGGATATAATATTTTTACTTTTTTTCCAAAGCTTTTTATTGTTAAAGCCCGTATCAATTTACAGTATTTCGATATTGCATGCAAATTTGATAAACCTGGACACATGAAAAGAAACTTTAATTTTTAAAATTACTAATCTTCGTATGTAAATTGAGTAAGGCGCTGTATATAGCTTAAATGATTGTTGCTCTATTTATAGCTATATTCGCAATTATTAGGTAAACAAATCGGATCAAATAAAGGAATGTACTCACTTTACGCTCGCAACATTTCATGAATTATATGTCGCTAATTTGCAAGATATGTTCACGATGGCATTCGAGGTACCCATGAAGAGGATCTACAATGTTTCATGTTTTTTCAATAATGGTCTTAGCTGATTTTGCTCCAGCCAGAAGATAAACTATGAGAAGTTGTAATTGGATTTAGATTTTAACTTACGACATATTTGCACGGTTGTTGCCGTTGTCTAAACTAAGAGATAATTAATTTATACAAGATTGCACGCACTTAGTAGCGCTAGTCTACTGCTACAGCCAATAAGAGATTTTATTGCAAAATTGTCACTCAATTTACAATATGGGCCCAATGGTAACATCTATAGGGTCCAGTAAATTTTTTTGTACATCAATTTAAGGCTTCCTAGCTTCTCCAAGAGCATGTTCGGTTAAGCGCCAAAACTAAGCTTTTAACAATTGACTTGTCCGAATCGTACTTCAGGCAGGAATTTGTCATTGCCAATTTGGATCGCGTTGTACGTGTTAGAACCAAAGCAATTATTAAATCAAATACCTTTTTCTTTCATTTACGAAGTAAAGTTAATTGCTGGAAGTCTGGTGGCTAACGTATATTGAGGGCCAAGGCCTGCAACTCAATTCAGCAAGTCGAAGCCGGCGCACCTGTGTGTAGTTTCAAACAAGTCAAGCCTTGAAGGCTTAATTTTGGTGACCAATCGAACATGCTCCCAAGTTAGCCACTGGCATCGGCATCGCTCACTAGTTCTCAACTTTTTTTCTGTCCCTGTCCCAGTCTAGTATACAGGATACCAGAAGTCGGAATATCACTCCCTCTATCAAGGTTATTCGCCTAAAAAGCCTGCCAGCAGTATTGCAAACATTGTTTTCGGCTGCTAAACAAAGCTCATCATCCTGTTATCCACTTATACCCTAAACATTTTTCCGTAGATACTGTTTGTAGAGAATCTCCTTTCCTGGAGTTCATGCAAGTTAGCGACGTTTGAGATACATGGCGATGGCCATTGCCGATATCGGGAATAATAATGGTACCCTATGTAAAATGTTCTTAGATTTGCAACATCAACCTTGTTTTGTAGATAGATGCCAGTGAGCTAAATTTCGTTTGGTACATTTGCACAATATAGATACATAGGTATCGTACTTGTTCTAGCTATTAATAACAGAATAAAATACTGCAGTACATGCAGAAAATGCTACGTAAAATGTAGAAATTTAACTTCACTTCTGATGTAAATGGATCCCACAGAGAAAGCTCCTATCGGTAAGTTCAACTTTAGCGTTAAAGAGGAACGGTTAATCTAAACACGATTCGTGGTTAAATTGACCTTTTAGAAGCTAAATTTAACCTTCCCACAACAAAGACTAACTACTTTGTGCGCATCATGAATTGATCCGATCTATTGCCCTGTATATACGCAGATTCGTACTCATAGTTACGGAGCTATTGTTGTAATGTAAATGTGATTTTTTTGCGTTCGTGCACGTAGGTAACAGTGAAATTCAGTAGTGTGAGAGCTTATATCTTTCATTTATATTTTTGTCACTAAGTATGAATACAAGATGTATGCACTATAAATCGATGATAAAGTACTCGTATATAAGATTTATTATCTTGCTAAGGTATAGATACATATATTAACTGCTAGCTGAGCTGGACGAAAATCGTGAAAAGTGTAATAAATCGTACATTTTCACCGAAAAAAAAAAAACAATCTATAGTTCAATGATTTCATGGCATAAGAACAAAACTGCAGCTAATCTTGCATTATTTCTTCCAATGAGAAATTTAAAACAACTATTCCTGAAGATGGACTGTGTCACTGAGGAAAACGTTCTGGTAAATTGTAGTTCAGCGATGCCCGCCTTTGCAATGTATTCTTCTCGTGTTGTATTATTTAAGAAAAACCCAAGAACTGGTTCTATTTTACATTCTGACGCTGTAAAAAGCTTTTTAAATTGAATTATCAAGTGAACGCTGTTACGATTTCTTATAAAGAAATTAGAATGATTCTAATGAAGGTGAATGAACCAGTGTTGCTAGTCCTCCAATGTTATCTCCCACATGACTGTAACTTTATATTTTAATTCAGTCAAAATTATTATGAAAAAATGTTTATTATAAACGATGTAAAAGTTTTCAGCAAACTTTCACTACTCAATGTATTAAAATAAAATTCAGCTAAGTACTTACTGCAGGTAAAATTATTATTTTTAATATCACAGCTTATATCGATATAGGATATGTACGTGAACTAGTATATTGTAGTAGTACGCCTTACTAGTGTACCACATTAGCACTAGATTATCGTATTAGTAGGTGATACTAGTACTACATAGTATGTCCTACTACTGTGTACCATATATTAACTATCATACTGTGTTAATATCGGTACATGATACTGGTGCTCATTCCTGTTTTAGCATCAGTATATCGTACTAGAGCGTAGCATTGTACCAGTGTCCTTGCATTTGATAAACACCTGTGCACGTACTAATATTTCGCATTTGTTCTAGTAGATCACATTGGTACATCGAGTTGGTACTAAATGTTGCATCGGGAACTTATTCCAGAATCCTTGACTTTTCGACTTTCTATCACAGCGTATAACTTTTAGAACAACAATATCTTACATGTGTTTTGCAGTGCATGACACCAAACACGTTACAATTTGACCTTCAAATACACAGCGCTGTTTCTCTGCTGTACATGAATTTCTTCAAAAAACGTAGTTCTCAGTGTGTTTCAGGATCAAATATGAATATTGCAGTTTGTTATCGCCCTCCATCGCTCTTTAACTAAATGTGTACAAGGTTTTGAAACTTCATTTCAAGTCAGTATAGATTTTGGCAGGTACGAGTGGCTCCCAAGCGGGCTTCTGCCATGAGCTGACAACTACTTAACATACTTAACCGGTAACACTCTCATCTATGAAAGGTAGTCAATGCTGTACACTTACATAGAGTGCACTCGATTGGGCCCTGAAATTAAACATTCGAGACTTGACTTGCCCGGGATTCCAAATACAATCTCTGGCCTTGCAACTTTGCATCAAGTTGAAAGTGTTGGATGTTGAATCAAGCAACCACCTGCCAGTTCTCTACGATCCTGGACTTTTCCCTGGCGTGGCTCCACCTCCACGAACACCGCAGCAATTCTTCAAACTTTGAGGTAAGGAACCTGTTGCGTGTGCTACAGTTACTATTTTTTTACAGAGATTGAAGCAGTAGCCTGTCCATTACAGATGAGGATTCTGTAGAGCGAGATTCGGGTAATTTTTGGAATGATTAAACTAAATTATATAATGTTAAACTTTTTTCAAAAGAAACAGTTAATGATTTAAAGCACGCAAAGAAAAACAATAATTGGATTATATTAAGTATCATACTAAACTAGAGAGAGACTCGCCAAGAGTGTTAGTAGATTTTAATTCACCTTGTTTGCCCTGCTGATAGTGAAGTTGTTCAATTACTTATTGTTATTTTCTATGAAAGTATGTGGAGGGACTCCATATCATCTCTCCAGGAGACTTCAATGCCTTTCTTCCCCTTACAAACGAATAAGAAATTAAATATATAATATATTATATGAACAAAGTAATTCAATAATTTCGTGTAGTAGGTTTATTCTCTAATCACTTGCCCTTCCCTCAGCTCTCACTATAAAAAGGAATACGTGATATGAGAGTATCAATATTTCAATATTCTAATTATTCAGTAGTCTAGTAAATTCATCGATGTGCCTTTCTTTGTGCCGTGCAGAATTGGAACGAAGGACGGTTGGACCAACGCTTGGGTGCTCAGCAAACAGATCCTGTGCTATTGCTACCAAGCCAAAACTTTCACAGCAAGATGCTCTCACCTTGTAGACAATTTTTTTTTTTCTGGAATAATGCCCAGAAGTTTGGTTGTTCGCAACAACTTGTATCTGGTCCATCGAATTAATTTTAACTATTTTTTATTGATTCTTTTTTAATCTAGCTGACATATTCATGAGTCAAATGAGATTTCAATGAACTTTTGTAGGTTGTTAATTTCACGGTGCAAGTTCTTATTTAGAAGAATACTGGTGACTAAAATTATACGCAATCGTGACAGGAGGACTTTATTGATAGATTTAAACTAGTAGCTTAAGCACTGTTAAATATATATTATGTATATAATAAATGTAAGAATTGAAATTTATTGATGAGACGACGAAAGTTGGTGATTTTCATTTATTAAATTGATTCACCTGCGATTGATATTGTGCAAAAATTATAATCACCCGAATCTAGCTAAGAATTAGTGATTCATTTTACTTTGCTTAAATATGTATTTACAACTATATATTGTACCCGTCAAGCAAGCCTTGAAAAATAACTATAGGTTCTATACAAATACTGCAAAGGTCTCTTATAAAAAATAATAATTATTTTTTCTTTGAAGTTATTTTAACCACAACCAACATTGAATAGTCAAATGTTATTACATATGTACGCATAAATATTATAGAGGCTAATAACCGCCGGTATCTCGGATACATCCAGCTACCGTCTCGCCGCTGTAAAGATTTAATGGTCGTTGAAGTTAACTGCAAAGAAGGAAATAAATGTTCAAAAATATAATCGTGCGGAATTTGATCCTTATTATATGTTGATTGTTAAAATGCTTAGAGCAGTAACGCTATAGGTATAATCAAAGACGTTACTTCACTTTACATATTAGCCCTCTACTCACTAAAGGAACCCCCTTGGAAGTACCTCAAAATTAAATACAAAAATGAGAGTAGAGAATAACGGCAATAGTTGACATACGGCATGTAAATATCTGGAGTTATTATTTCTCCAATATCCGATGCTCTCGTAATGACGTTTGCCGTAGATCCAGTTGTCATACAGTGAGCAGTATATAACAGTGACAATGTAGCTAATTGCATTGTGACGTACCATGATATATAGCAAGTACTTCACCTTACAGTTTAGTTTCAGAGCTAAATATTTATCACTGAACTAGTGTATATTAGCGTAAGCTGTTAAAAGTATAATAAAGATTATTTTATGTTGCAATATCGGTATTGCTGTCCTTCTACATGAGTGCAAAAGAACGATGTTCAGCAATGTAAATTAGTTGATGCACAAACATCAAATTGATACTGAGTGCAAATTGTTACTCTGCACAAGTCTTAGAAATCAATCAAGCTGACCAAGTAAACAAATTCATAACCCTAATTTGCTTGGGATTTCATGAGACCATAAGTCCAATCGTCGCCATTGTACGCTGTGAGTACAGTATAAAAAAGGGAAAACAGGTTATCGCCCATGCAGTCTTGGAAGTTGGCCATAGGTGTTATAGGTTTAACACTTCTATTCTGCTCAAAACGATAGATAAGCATAAATTCATATACTGCAGGAGTACTTCGCGACGATAGTGCATGCCAAGGCGTAAACGAAGAAATGAAATATCTGTTCTGTATAGTAGTATGGAGTCGACATTATAAAAATGTTAACGTTTCGGGATAGATAATCCCATCATCAGAAAAACTATAAACTATAAAAATTGAAAAATATCTTCATTTCTGAATCAAGGAGGGGAGCATGGATGCTGTCGGGGGAGGTCTGAAATGCGAATGAACAGAGTTACGTTGAGGAGCTGGATGTCAGCTCCTGTACAGTCGGCAAATGTGAGGCTAAGCATGGACAGTGTGTAGCAGTACAGCTGAGGTCATACTATTAAGGTTAAGTCTTGTTCTATGGATGTGGAAGGACTCCAATGTTGTGAGCTCGATTGAGTTGGAAGAGTCTATGGTTGAGAAGTTGTTCCTGCTGATGGAATGATTGTTTTGCTTGACATGTAGGCGGGGGGGGGGGCTGAATCTGAGGGTTTCGCAAGTGGTAAGCAGGTTAGACTGGATACACCTAAATGTTGGTTAATGCGAGTTTTGAAGTGTTGTCCAGTGCTACCGATGTAAGCGGCACTGCAGGCCTGGCATTGGTAACGGTAGATAACACTGGACTCTGATGGTGTGGAGAGTTAGTCTTTAAATTTGAAGTAGGACCCTATGGTGAAAGTATTTTTGTAGGAAAATTTGAAGTTTATACATATGTGGGTAGGCTTTAGAGAGGAACGCTTTCAAAGAGTTTACTGCACTAACGGAGAATTCGTTGTAGTACGGAAGCGAGTGAAAGAAGCCTAATTTACGGACCGAGGGTTTGTTAATGCCGGGATCGAACAGTGCTTCCCCTGGTCCAAAAGGTCCACAAAGCTGGTGCCCCCTTACGACCAATTCTAGCTGCAT
>LQNS02007217.1:10397659-10416280 GCA_001587735.2 Parhyale hawaiensis | reverse complement strand
CCTGCCTTCCATTGTACCTAAGAAGCCCTCAAGCCCACTGCAGATGATAGTCTTTTATCCTGTGTTTTCACTTCACAGCGTTCACATGCGGTGCTGGATTTCTGTAACAACAAAAAGGGCACCACTTTCCAAGTCATAATTTTCTTAAAATTTTAAAAGATAGAAGAAGCTGTACTATTTATGGTTACACTTGCTAAGCGAGCGGATATATCGACTAACATTTAATTGAAAAACTTTTGGCAGACACACTGTTGTGTCTGCTTGCAGTGACATGACAATACAGGACAAAAGACTATCGTTTGCAGCAGACTTTAGGTCCGCTGTAAGGGCCGTCCACTCGCCCTTGCTTCTATCTTAGCAGACAATGAACGAGTAGCCCTAAACAGACATACAAATAAACAGATAAATTGACGTAGGCCTTCATGATTGTATCTGAGAAGTATCCTTTCGGGGAGAAATAAATATGTTCTATTAACACGAGGCACGATTTGATGCAAAAGTAGTTACGCTATTTTAGTTGCTTAACTTCATTATTATAATTAACATTACACCATTTGTTACACTGCACAGCTTGTCACACTAGCTACACTACACTATAAGTTACACTAGTTACACTACACTTCTAGTTACACTAGCTACACTACACTACTAGTTGCAGTCAGTTTAGTTCTCTAGGGCAGCGTCATACTTGAATACGTTCAGATTTTCATCACGGTCACGGCACCGTTTCCAAGAGCCTTGAATCTTTCTGATTTAGTGCTCTTTCGGTCCGGGATCGTCATAAAGATTGCGTATATCGTCGGTAAATGAAGAAGAAGAAGAAAAGGCCGTTGTATGTACCTAAAGGCATCGGTCTTATTCACGCATGGACAATTTTTGGCAACTACACAACACTATCTGATATTCACTGCTGTAAATGAACGTAAGCTATTTGTCTAAAAATTTATAGACAGGGCGTAGTGGGCCGGAATGTTGCTCAAGAAAGAAGGCTTACGTGGAGTATGGGATGTAGGAATCTATTACAGCAATTGTTTGTAATAATAATGAAGTTGACTAACTTTCTAAATCAAATAAAATCTTTCTTAGTATAATATGAAGAACACTGTATAATAGGGCTTCTGAAAATTCTACGAAGAAAACTAGTTTTTTTCATTGATGTCCGTCCCACGGATTCTACGCATACACATATATAATATTGTAAGTCAGAACGTTAACGACTCATGATGACAGAAGCATCTTTTAAATAGACAAATAAATTTTCCCATACATGTCGCACTCAAAGCGTAACATACAAAAGAAAACACGAATCTAACCGACAGTAGGGTAATGGCTGCAGTCCGCTGTCGAGAAGCGGAAGCTGTTATCTATAGGGGACAGTTTTGGTGTCTGGCGTGACTGTGTCAGAGGCTCCAATTAGGAAAGCAATTCATTTACTAAGAAGGGAAACGGGAAATCAGCGATACTGTCTCCCTCTGACAGTCTGATTGGTTCAGTGTCCGGAAGAAGTACAGATGGCTCAATGCGTCTTTGACCGCTGTGGTGGGAGATGGTACTGTGCTCCAGCTGGCTGTCAGTGCTGGATGGACTCTAGTACAGTGGAACTCTTCAAACGTCTCAGTTTCGGGAGGAGTCTCGGTTTTTAACTGGCCATTTCTACAGCATGCTTATTTCTTTGTATTCATAAAACAATTCCCTTCCCTAACACCGTAAAAAATCGTTTAGTTATACGGTTTATTGTACGTTTAATTAATATCTACTGCACCTTTTTCCTAATTTTTTAAAAAAATACTATGTCTGTGATCGCTACAATTTGCGACAGATTGCTCTTTATGCAGTCTCCCTTTCAGGAGTTTTCTCTGTTGTGGACGTCTCAGCTTGAGTTGAGTTCTACTGTACAGACTACAGCGACACCTATTAAAATTCGCCGGAACAAAAAGTTTTATTAGAGTTATTGGCACCAGTGCCTGCAGCACGACAGTACAGTTAATAAAAGAGAATATTAAAATCACTTTCGATTCTCACGGTGCCACAGAAATTTACTAATCTGCAAAGCGTCGATTAACAGATTAGGGATTTTAATCATGGGGTTTCGATTCGCTTATTACAACCCATTTGAGTTTTAGGCGGAAATTGCAAAGCAATCCTTGTTGCACTCTCGAGACGAGGGGAAACTTGTACTCGGATCTGTAGAAATTAGTTTTCAGCCGTATCAAGTGTAATCGGTATACGATTCAAACCTGAAACTCGGTGCAAAACAATCGAAAGTACAAGAATGAAATTCTGGACAAATCTGATGTGACTGGGAAAGACTGTCATTATAAACGTGGACGACCGGCGCATGCATGAAAGGAAAGTCGTACAGTAATGAGAAACTACAACATTAGAAAATATAGAAGCACTCAACAGCGAGTTTTCTTTTCATTCCTGTTTGCCACACTTTTACATGACATGTCCCGCGTCGCTGTTACCATCTCTCAATTATCCAAACTCTAATATCCCAAGCCTCTTTTTCCCACCACGCTATTTACCACAGCCTTATATCCCATGTCACTGTTGCCCGCCTATTAGTAACGTAGGTAGCCCCAAATTTCCCTCGCTTCTTCTTTTCCCTCACTTTTATTTCCCAATTCACTGCTTCGCATGCCTGTATATCTTACATTATGTTTCTGATGCCACATTTCCCACTCCTCCATTTCCTATATCTCCTTCTCTAATATTATGAACCTCCCTCATTCAGTAATCGTGTACCTGTATTACTTGTGAGGCAGCCGAGTATAAGTTGCATGTAGAAATCTTCATCCCTGCTCGGGCAAGGCGAATATAGTCTAACGTTTTTAAACATATACAAATAATTTAAAAAATACTGACGCGCAATAGTGCGGCACCTCTTGCACCTAACGCGGGCTGTCCTGACACTTCCAGCGATCCAGTGATTCCATGGAGACTGGAGTCCCCTCTGATCAGTTACGCTTCTGCCACCGTCTGGTAAGGGCTTGCACTCCCCTCGCTCCCACTACGCACATTGCTAATTCGATCGCCGTTGGCAACGCACGTCGCCCTATTACTTAGCAGTAACAGTCTATCGCAAGCCATAAAGTCGGGCTCACACGACCGTCAATTGAACGTGTTCCATCAACTCGGCGTCCAAATACGGCGATGTGTCCATTTTAAGAGCGGGCTTCTAAGTTTAATTCACTCCAGATTTAAAGAAATATTAAATTTTTTACTAGTGACAGCCGCTAAGCCAGCTGAGGTGACGGGCTGACATATTGCTAAGTCATTTGCTAGACATACAATAATTGTGTTTACAGGGACGCGATACAGCTATCGGACGTTTAATTGAGAGAGCACGTGCACTGTCGTGTGAACCGGTATCAATAACCGTAAATTGCAGGAAAAACAAATTCCCCCGTTTCCTAGTAAAACTTAGAAGTTTCGCCATCGCGGAGCACAGAAGCAAAACGTTGAAATATTTACATAAATTTACCATCGGTCTGTCTAGCAATTAATTCTCTCAGTTCCACGTACAATTTAATCCTATTCAAGAGAAGTTTTTTTTTTCATCGGCCCGTGGCCAGCGCTGTCATCAACTAAGGGCAAAAACATTACTCGAATGAAACCCTTCTTTTTTCCTATGTTTCTCGTGATTCTGCTGTGAAGAATATTTTCCCCTACTTTTTCATTAATTTTCTACTCAATTTTTGCATCACGACGTCATCTCAAATAAAGTTTTGCCGTGGGCAGATAGTGAAATTCAAGACAGAAGCTGACGTAAAAGAGGATCTTCAGAAACCATCAATGCTTGAATTTCGAATTAAGTGAAGCAATGGCGTCTGTGCCGTTGAACAAATGAATGTCTATTTTAGCATACTGAGGAGAAACCATGCATGGCAGCAAGCAAGTAGACAACCAACCAACTGTGTATTATTATACAGTGCATGAGATTAATAGACTATTTTTTTAAAAAACGTGCTCGGGTAAACACATAAAGAAGATACGTACCACAGTGGTTAGCCCTTTTATACTAGGTAAAGACCATACTTGGTTACTGTGAAGTGCTCTTCTTACGACATTACCAATATCTGCCCTTCAAATGTTTACAGTTACCTAGTCATTCACCTAAACATATTTAGTTGTGAAGATAAAAAATATGCTTCTTCGTATTAATACACCCAGAAAACTCTAATACAATCTGCTGTTCATCCAGGAACACTTTGGCTTCAGTATTAATGCATTTAATTTTTATGTGTGTTACAAATACTTGATACGAAGAAGTGTCATTTCGTCCTAAGACTGAATGTGTTTGGTGAAACTAGTGGCTTGCATTATCATACGACTTCTCTTCGTGTATTAAGCCTATAAAACAAACTTAAAATTCATACTAATTTTTCTATCACTGCAGACTTTTTTCAACGGAATGGAGGACATTAGAAGCTTGGTAAGTACATACATGTAACATCAATACCGCTAAATCTATTGATGAGCTAGAAAAAAAGCCGGAGCCACTTTAAAATAAAAAGCTTAATTTCTTCACTGAAATTAGCTTGTTTACAGTGTTCTCAGACTAACGTAGCTGTTATTTGTTTGGAACAATGCTGAACAACTACAGTAAAATTTTATCCTTTTCTCGAAAAATCTAGTAATTGTAGAGAAAGACTTGTGACTCCCGTACATTTATCGTTTTGAATGCACTTTTGCAGAGTTTCCTGATTTGCTAATATTACTATACTTGTGTCCAGTCATTTAAATGGTATCCTCGTTTTACCTGTTTGGATCGTGATACTTTCATGCATTAAACCTCAAATCAAGTGAAACTTCAGTAGCGAATATAGGATGTAACAATTTCAAACGATAACCGCAACACCACTGTGCTTTAATCAGCCGAAAACTGCTGAACCAAACATTCAATAGTGAAGTTCTAAATAAGTCAAGGCTCATCAGGTTAAGTTAGTGATCTCTCTCAGATTTGGTAATTTGAAGATACTCTAGCGATATAAATTTTTGAGTATAGTGTCTATCAACTGTATCCTGCATCGCTGGCAAATTTTTTAATTCTTGGATGAATAATTACAATTGCAGTACAGTTAACGCATAAATTTACCTCTTAAGGGTGAACTAAATCTTATATTTCTAATATTAATAACATTGTTCGATACGTTTTCTGTGAACAACGTTGGGTCTTACAAAATCGGATCAGGAGATCTGAGGCAAACAATAGATAGCCGACATCCCTGACCCATTACCGGGCAAGTCACCATATATGGTTACTACTATAACGCTATTCCTACCAGAGCGTTTTTCAGCCGCTCGGTAAAAGATTAAGGTGTGAGTTAAGGAAAATGAATGAAATTTCGGACAGCTGGTTCAGTATCATGTGTGAAATATTAATTTATTTTATATTTATTTATTGATATTTGTTTAATTATTTATATTTATTTATTTACATTTATAAATAAACTAACAAATTATAGTAGATCAACTTAATTAACATTTGCACTAGTTGGTAACAAATGCTTTCAATGCTTTACTAGTTTTTATCGTCAATAGTAAGGTGATGTTCCTTTTTTAAACTCCCAACAACATCTCTGCATGAACCGTCAGCTGATAAAGCACCGAAACATTTTACTTTTTGTCAGTTACTGCAACAATGATATGCAACTACAGCAAATGTGTACGTATAGCAATACAGTAAAACATCATGTAAACCACAATAACGAGTGCATAGAAAACTAAAAACGCTATAGAAAGAAGATAAGCTAACGGACAAAATTGATAGAAATGGAATCTATAAAATACACCAAGTAGATCGGTACATAATGTACAAATAACACATATGAAATGTATGGAAATAGACTATGCCCATGAAAAACCATATAATAACATATGATACAAGAGATGTAAAAGTATCAAATACTGTATGTGGAATATAGCATCCAAAGAACATGCAAAACGTGGAAATCTGAGCTTGTATAGAAGTGGTTCACATCGGAATAAAGCAAAATGTAAAATTGAAACTAAATATATGTAATAAGTAGGAAAAGAACATGCTGAACACGTAAATCAGATAATTTATATATATATATAAACTTGATCAAAAAAAGTTATGACTATAAGATGTATTAAAGCCCATTAAAACATAATGTATAAATAAACTTGAACAAAAAAAAAATATGAATGTAAAATGAATTACAGCCAATTGAAAACATAATGTATTTATAAACTTGATCAAAAAAGTTAGGAACATAAAATGTATTAAAGCCTATTGAAACAGACTTCTACTTTCCTCTAGGATAAGCTGCATTTAGCAATCAGCCTACTGGATTTGAACTCATCCAACTTGACGACCGACGCTGTTCAACTAGCAGAGTTACCTGGACGCCACGCGCCGAAGTTCACCCATGAAACTCAAGTTAAGGTCATCGTCTTGGGGCTGATGACTCTTCTCTCCTTGTTCGGCAACTCTGCTACAATAGTGAGGCTGAGACAAGAGAAGAAGCTCCTGTCCCGATCTACTGTTCGTAAGCTGATTCTTCACATGGCGATATCGGACCTGTTTGTGACGATAGCTTGCCTCATGGTGGAGACCATCTGGTCCTACACCGTCGAGTGGTACGCTGGGGACTTCCTCTGCAAGCTCATTAAGTACCTTCAGGTAACCATTTTGTTAATTTGAACTACCCCTGAGTGATAGTGATATTATTTATTAGGTAATTAAGTCAGTACCGTGAATCTAACATGTTTGAAGCAGTGATTACTTGGATATTTTCTATTTCGTACCGTAAGGTAATTGTCTCAATGCCACTCATTTGTCATGTCTGAAACAGTAAATACGTTTTACATTTTAAACCAGCCTGTTGAAAACAGCAATACTAATTGCTTACATATTATCATTCGTGTGTTCAACTATAACTACTGTACGTATACTTCAATATTAGCTATCACTTACTTTTAGGAAGTAACATTAAATACTCTAATAGAATCATTTTCAGGCAAGAACACTGACAGTGTAGCAGTTTGAACAGTAACAGTGAAGCAGTTCGAAATCTAAGGCAATGCAACGTCTGCGAGCAACAACTTCCGTACCTCAGGCATCCAAAGCAAAACTTTACGTGCTAGCTATGGGCCGACAGCAAGGACTGTACTCTGTAAAAAGACGTGCATAGCCAGACTCCTGACTTCGCTAGCGGAGGCTGTTAGTAACCAAAAGGCTTGTAGTATTTATACAAAAGGCATTCCCATGGTCGGCTGGAGCATTGATAATTCTGTTCACAATGTCGAAATTCTTTATATTCGTATAATATTCCGGCAGACACTGAGCCTGTACGCCTCCACATTCGTCCTGGTGCTGGTCAGCGTGGACCGCATGATTGCCATCCGATTCCCCCTGCACAAGGCAGAATCATTAAGCTACTGCGACACCGCTGTTGTGATTGCCTACGTTACTGGCGCGATTCTCAGCATTCCCCAGGTGATTCTACTAAATTTGCCTCCTTTGCAGTATTACAATGCTGGTACTACCAATAATTATAATGGCAGTTTTTCTTTAAAAGGAACACCATGAGAGAACAACGGGTTCACAAGCATGCCTACCACCACAGACGTAGGTATTTAATACCTTCCTAGAATTAATTGGGGGGGGGGATCCGAACAGACAGCAGAAGATTATGGCATGGGAGCATGTATGAAGAGCAGAAAGCCGTAATGGTTAACCATGCCGAATGTATAAGTAGGAAACAGTGACTTAAAATAGACTACCCTCAGTAGCTCAATGGCACGTGAGCGCTGACGCCCTCGTTTTCGAATGAAAGGAAAGTGATATAAAAATTTATATATATTTCACTCCAAGGAGAGGTATTCAGTACAGCGGATGTTCGAGCCCAGGCTAAGGAAAGAAAAATCTCGATATAGTCGGGAATGCATAGCGTAAGTAGTCGGGAATAGCGTAAGTAGTCGGGAATAGCGTAAGTAGTCGGGAATAGCGTAAGTAGTCGGGAATGGTGTCGACAAATTCATAAAAAAGTTAGCGTTTCGAGACGTCTTCTCCCATCTTCAGAATGTAAGATAATAAATGAAAAGTTTGAAAAGTGATTAATTTATTCCAGACAGATAGATAAACAGACAGACATGTTGTCAGAGGGACAACATGTCTGACCCTTGCTAGTAAAGCGAAATAAATTTTACTTTTTTAGAATTTTTCATTCATTATCGGACATTCTGAAGGTGGAAGAAGACATCTAGAAACGTTAACTCTTTATTAATTTGTCGACACTTACATCCTTTTTATGAAATTGTTTGCAGTAAAAGGTAAATAATTTTTTCACTCGTCGTCACCAGCGAGCACCAGGCACTCACCTCCGGGTCGTGTCTTCCATCAGTATAGGACGAAATAGCCCGAATTATTTGTGGTCGACTGCGGCCGTACACTCCTCTGGGTTCTAATGAATATTTCTCTGCAGCACGAACTAGTGCATGTGGGTTTCTTGTTAGGGTATGTGGTCAAAGCGGTTTCAACTTTTACCTTTGAGTTTCATGCTTTAAGATTGCAATAGTCTTAATAGAAGTAGATCGATCCCCTATAGGCTTATGTGTATGTTATGCATCGTGCCCGAGCTTGATCTTGGATATTTGGCACACACTGAAAATAACAATTACACGTTTTTGCCCATTATACTAAGTTGAAATTGTCTTAGACCGAATAAACCGAAAGGTAAAGTGAATTCCTAGCTGCGATATTTTAGTTACTTACCACCAAAAAACTCAATTTCTTTCATTCTCAGCTAAATGTGAACAATATATTATATTTATTTATTATGTTACTTGTGATTTATTGCATGCCTTAATTTCCTTCTCAGCTCACACTTGACTGATGTTATAAAATGGTGCGCATTTAGACTTCTGTAAATTGTTTATTTGTCGTAAAATCAGTACTTTTATTATCATTATTGTTATTATAAGCGACTCACGATGGTCAAGATGAAGAGGGCGACGCCAATTGGGGTGTAAAAATTACGGTTATGACCTAATACAACAATTTCATAGGATAGTAGAGGTAATGGCAGTAGTACTCAGTAATACTCCATACCTTTGTCCCTTATTAATAGTCGATTAATAATAATACCAGATTACTTTCACCTATTCAGGTTTGTACTCTTAGGCACGCAAATTATGAATTATCATTATATTTCTTTTTTAATTATTCCTATAGCTGCATCTTAGTGTGTTTCTGCAGCTGTTCAACCCATTCCTGTCCCGTTGTTGAATTTTCTTATATAGGCATGAATTGCGTTTAGCAGCAGACAGAGTTTATGTTCGGACTATCCGTGACCCTTTTTTTTATTGTTCATCTATAAGCANTTTTTAATTATTCCTAGCTGCATCTAAGTGTGTTTCTGCAGCTGTTCAACCCATTCCTGTCCCGTTGTTGAATTTTCTTATATAGGCATGAATTGCGTTTAGCAGCAGACAGAGTTTATGTTCGGACTATCCGTGACCCTTTTTTTTTATTGTTCATCTATAAGCATGAACAGTTCTACAGCTGAAAGAAGTTCAATGTGTATGAATTGTGTTTTGCAGCTGATGGTGTTCAGCGTACAGCCAGGACCATTCGTGGAGGTGTTCCACCAGTGTGTCACACACGGGGTGTACCACAGGATCCGGTGACTAGAGAAGTTGTACGCGAGCGTATCCCTGGTCACTATGTTCATCCTGCCGCTCGTCGTCATCATTTGTGCCTATGCAACCATCTTCTTAACCCTGCATAGTAAGTTAATAGTCGAATTAGGTTCATTTTGACCAAACTAGAAACTAGTGTTTCTAGTGTTTTATTTTGGCAGGTTTTAGAAGGGAAAAATGAGCTGTATAGATTTTTAGAAAACGTATACCATTGTTTGGTGGTTCTGTTTTGATCCTTCACCGCTCATAATCTGCTTACTTGCATCTCTTTCTGTTCGTCGTTGACGTATGGGAAAACGCGATATCTTTTTTGCCTTTCATACAAAGGTCAACATCACCTTAAGCGTCATCTGCAGTTATGATGTAAAAAAACAGTCAATGAAAAAACAATTAAATGTTAGAAAACACTATTATCTTCCTCTAGACCCACTGAGTAAGAATTTTTTCAGCAACTATCTCACGTGACGTATCTCCTTTCGATGGTTTGATACAGCCGGGAAAACTGGTCTGCTTAACTTTAAAACGCCACTAACAATCCCCTTTCGTTTGACATAGATAGCAGTAATTGAAATATGAGCAAACGGGTCGGGGGATTGAACTCGTAAAATAGTTTTTGACAACATGCAGTGTATCTTCGTTTACTATACAGAACGTGATATGCTACTGGTTTCCTCAACCACTTTCGGGGGTGCATCTTTTTTTCAATCGTTTTCTTTGATATACATACAGAATGAGGCTGGTTTCCAAAATTACCTATCGAGTCACGCATCTTCGCGCCTAGTCTTTTTGTACAGAAAGTGAACTTAGTTTCATTTACTATATCTTTAGTGACGCATCTTCGTTTCATTTTCCATGCACAAAGTGAAATTGGTTTCGGCAACTACAACACTAGTGACGCATCTTCGTTTCATTTCCCATGCACAAAGTGAAATTAGTTTCCGCAACTATCTCTCTAGTGACGCATCTTCGTTTCATTTCCTATGCACAAACTGAAATTAGTTTCGGCAACTATCTCTCTAGTGACGCATTTTCGTTTGATTTTCCGTACAGAAAGCGAAATCGGTTTCCGCAACTACCGCAACAAGACCCACATCACGGATCAACAATCTTCGGGTCGACAGCGCCTGGTGAAGCACGCTAAAAGTAAGGCGCTCCGCATGAGTGTCACAATCGTGGCAGCCTTTCTGGTGTGCTGGACGCCGTACTACTACATGATGGTCGTCCATCTCTTCAGCCAACACCGGGAGCTGGACGAAGAAGAGGTAACGTGCGTATTTACCCGATAGTCATGTATTGTTCTATGATGAAGTGTATCACACGTAATTTTAAAATGATCCTCCATCTCCTCAGCCAAAACCGGCACTTTCATGGATCACAGGGATACTGTATGATGTATAATCTTGTCTTCTTTAAAGTTCTTTATTTAATACACATTTGTATTACATATTATATCAAACTGTTAGCCATCTCTACCAGCTAGATCAGATAGGGCGTATAGATGTATTGTTCATCTGAATGCTGGCCGGTGCTATTCAGTCAGCACACGCTACGTAAGTAATTGTTGGAGAAATATCGCCCTTTTCATTTTTTGAAGATAAAGGAAAAATGGAGTTGGAGGGTGGGTAAAAAATTGCAATGTTACACGTGTTCAAAATACGGAAAAAACATGAGCAAGTCAAAAATGATCGCAAAGAAGTTACATCCGTACCACTTCATTATATATTATTCGCCCAGGTGAGCAGTAAGCTAGTAAGGCTGCAAAAAATACAGAAAGGCAGCAAAGAAACTCTTAGCAATGAATTCCTCTCCGTCTAAGGGGCAGCCAAGGTATCAAATAGTTTGAATAGTCGCTCCCTCCACAAAAATATTTAGGATTACTACCTTCTTGTAAAATCGAATTCGCAGATGATTTACTACGGCACTTCAAAACCAGACTTTGCTCGTTGAAAGGGGACATAAAGTGTGCAATGCTACCACATATATATTATACCTTACAGTTGGTTGGTTGTTCGCTTGCTTACTTGATATCACTGGCTGCACTTTTCCCTCCCACTCGATCGGTATTTCATAGGAAATTTTAATTGGCTTAATGGCTTAAGTAAAGAGGCCGTTGTTTTACTAAATTTTAAATTTGGGCATTGGAGAAGTCGAAAGTACCTTTTAGTGATAGCACGGATACTGAATAACCCTTTCCTCCCACAGCCAAGTTGTATCTTCTCTGAGCTCATAAAGGGCAGTTAGAGTTAAATCAAAGAAGGACATAGAAAAATATATACTTTCTGTAGTAGGGTCATGGAGAAGACTGGAGAAAACAGAGGTTTCTTTCAAACATTTTTTTTTTGCCGTCATTTCATGACAGCACATGCCACTGTAAATATATAAGCATAGACGAATTGGTCATTAGTATAGTATTTTTTTCTATGTATACCGAAGAACAAAAATACGAGGAATCGATTACCTTGTATCGAAGCCAGCAGAATGTGGGAGCGTGAGTGATCGCCAGCATTGCACCCCTTGGCGTGCATGTCACGTTCGGTAGCACGGATATCTTTATCATTATTGATTAACAGGACATGAATAATATGACCTCATAACCAAGCAACACGCACATACCGTACTTCCTGGTGCATGCAGTCCCGTGCTCCCGACATGTACACAGAGACGAGTGCTGTCCTAAGTACAGCATGCTTCTCCGTGCACCAGCCTCAAGCACTGAATTGAGTGTGAAGAGCTAAGCCTTAATCAGTTACACCTGAAGCCTTTAAAAACTCAGTCTTCTTTTATAAAATGGAGTTTTCAGTCTGCAGAACGCATTCGGGCTGCTTCTAACGCAGGGGCGGCATCAAAAGAAGAAGAAGCTTGAACCCCACCCCATGCAATAAGAAATCAAGCTCTGCAGCATCCAATATTGCTGCCATTTAACCATCGTACTTGTTTGTGAATATTGTGAAACCCTCCCACAATTTACTCCAGTCCCCCTTCATCTTCCCCAATGCAAATTTTTAAGCGACTCCACAGTTCTAACATCCGCAACACAATTCATAGCGGCAAATCCAAATCTCCTGTCGTAAATGCCGGACAAGTCACTCCCCGAAATCTTAGTTTCACCTTCCATTCACACGCTTCCTTATTCTTAATCCGCTCATCTTTATCAACAGGAATCCCCCCTGACCAAAGTGATTTTCTCCTTTGGTATGTCAAACAGTCTCGTCAACCCGCTGATATACGGAGCTTTCCACCTTTGCACCCTACAAGGGGGAGGCAGGTGAGACAGACATCACCTGGTTTAAATATTCTTTAACATAAGTTGCCCGCATAGTGTTCGTATTAGGGATTATTTAGTGAGTTAATTAATTAGTTATTAACTGTAATGAAATTTAAACCTCTTTCTGTGTACAGTAATGATGATCCAGAACGATCACTTAACCAGTTAGAGCCTGAATAAAACAACTTCTTTTCACGTAGGTGGAGCACTATTTCTACCACCCTCAGATATGCACAGCGGCCACAAGAGGGTTTTCGGGGAATGTAAGGTGTCTGTCAAATGGTCAGGTGTAATGTATCAGTAAAGTGTCTGTCAACAGCACAGATGTGAGGTGTCTGTTAAATGGTCAGGTGTAATGTATCAGTAAAGTGTCTGTCAACAGCACAGATGTGAGGTGTCTGTCAAGTGGTCAGATGTAATGCATCAGTAAAGTGTCTGTCAAGAGCACAGATGTGAGGTGTCTGTCAAAGGTCAGGTGTAAGATGGCTGTCTGAAAATCAGGTGTAAGGTGTCTCTAAAGTGTGTCTGTCAAAACAGTCGGCTCTACGATTCCTGTAAAGTATCTGTAAAAGGGCAGATGTAAGGTGTCTTCCAAAGAACTCACGTATGTACGATCTGAGTAGCTAGATGGATTCAACATGTCGGAAAAAAAAGGAATTACAGAACAACGACTGTTATAGTGAGAGCATAAATAATAATGGGAGTAAACAAAGTAGTGTAGAAACATACATACCAACAAAAGCAGAAGCACCGCTCGGCCCCTTGGACATACTCCTCAAGAAGAAAATAAAAATTACCATAGAAACAATGGCCGCAAACTTTATTGTTCTGTGAAAGAAGCAAGCTAATATGCATCTAATATGCATAAGGTGGCACTTTGTGTGTCAGTCGTACTAAGCACACAATAGATGGGTTGTGCAGGCCAGTCGCTGCATAATTAACCGTGAGGTAGTGGATGTTGTTCATGAGTTTCTCTTCTCTGCCTGATTATGCACCAATGTGTTTACTTATGTACACGTTTGTTGCCTTAAGAACGTTGCATCTTGCTTAGGCATTTTTTTTTTCTTACTGCTAAGAGCCTCCTATTTTACTTATCAATTATCATTTTGCTCATACCATTAATAATATTGCCATTTTTTGTTCTCCACTAATATTCTTATTTTGTAAACAATTTTGTTATGAGACGCCCAAGTTTTCGACTTGCACCAAATTTCCTGAGTATACACTCAACTTTAGTCGTATGTATATTCATTTGTTTTGAGTCTCATAGTAGTGTGCCTCAATCGATGATAATGGCGAGAATTTTCTATGGAGTAAGCAATTGTGACAAACCTCACTTTTATCGATTCCTAATATCTCTTAAATGCCAAACATTTACTGAATCCATTATAAACGATGGTAAGTTTCTATTTTTAAAGCCTAAAATGATAAGAAAACTGATCTTTGCTGAATTTTTTTATTTTTAATTAAAAACGCTAAAGAGCGCGACAGAATCCATTTTTTCTGACGTCTGTAGCAATAGCAAACTATCTTAAGCCTAAAAAAAGAATGGCAAAATCGCATTTTTCACTTTTGGAACTTTGGGTAACAAAATCCGTTATGTTTCCGGAAGAAGAAATGCTAATTACTATAATAACTTTTAAACACAAGAAAACAAGATTTTTTATTTTTTCCCGAGGAAGAATGGTTACCGAGCATTCTAATTTAAAAAAAAATGATTAGATAGGCGGCAGCAAATGGTCTTATAGGGCCATTCCCGGAGAGTCCCCATGAATTAATATTTTAATTTTTTAATTCTTAGAATTAAAAACTCACAAGATATTTGATTTTCCCCAGGAGAAGAATGCTGAGACTCCGCAGCTCGAGTGCCAGAACAGGGACGAGTACCCGCACCACCAGATCCACGGCCCTCCAGCACCTCAGCGTGACCCCCAAGGCGTCCAGTGACACCGTTCAGCTGCAGCAGAGGACGCAGAACTTGTCCCTCATGTCTAAATTATCTGTAGAAAAATCGGCTCATATTCCTCCGATGGAACAACATTCGCCTGGGTCACGACTGACTACTAAAAGATCACTGGACAAAATGACAGTCGGACCGCAGTTACAGAAGTCACTGACTTTGCCTCTCACATGCAAATCATCTGCAGAAAAAAGGTCTCCGGAAAACCCTGAAGAATTACAAGGGGCGCATTTGGCATCAAAACGGTCACCAGAAAATGTGCTGCGGTGTACTGAGCAACTGTTGAGAAAGTCGTCGAGGCGACCGATGATATTCGCTGCACAAACGGCGTCTCTTCCTCTGCAATTGCCCCACCAATGTCATCGTCTACCGTTAGACACGAAAGAATCAGCAGAAAAGTCAGCGCCTTCTTTTGAACAACATCCAAAGACCCGAAAATTATTCTTGATGGGCAGACGGCCCCTAGGGAGGATCCCGACACCTACTGGACAAAAGCCAGATATACTAAATGCATCTATACCGCCAAAGATGGCTGTGAATCAGAAGCTGCCTTCTCTTGCGTTACTGCAAAATGAGAAGAATCTCTCCCCAGTAGCAAAACCATCAGTAGAAGATACACTGCGCGCTTCATCAGAAAATCTGGCTTTGATATCCCAAGTCTCAACAGAAATTCAGCGAAGTCAAGAAGACAGTAACAACAGTGACACGGTCTCAAGTGATGGAACTTCCCTGGAAGATAACCTTGTCTTTGGTGAGGTGCCAGACCGCAGTGAGACGCAGAAACGACAGAAAGAACTTGCCAAGTCGAAGATGGTATCTGACAATGGAAAAGACGTGAGTCCCAGTAATACTGTGCAACACACAACACCCCAACTTTCTGGGAATACCCCAGAACGAGAACGGCCTGCTTGTTCGGATGCAACGCTTGAACAATCTTACGTAACAGAGCTAAAATTTAAGCTGCTTCATGCGGAAAGCAGTGATAAAAAATCCGTGGCAGTAGAGAGACTAGAAAAGGATAAACATCATGCAGTGAGGCAGTTGGGTCCACAAAGCTATGTTTCAAATAACGCAGACCAACAACCTAACGTCGAAGGCCAGCTAGAGCATCAACCCCATGGTGTATACAAACTAGATCAACGAATAAATTATGGAGATTATTTGGACAAACAATCCTCTGGCACCGACAAAGAAGATCAGCAGCCCAGTGCCGTGAGTGATGAGGGCAAAGAATCCCCTCAAAAATTTGAAAACGAAGCACCTAACACTGAAGGTGAAAAAAGCAAAAATGCTCAGGAAGATGACCTTGCTACAAAAGAATTCACGGCTGAACTTGCAGGAGCGCAGCCTGTTTTTGAAACCGCAATGGCAAGAAGATCACGTTTTCTTCGGCAGCTGAGGAGTAAACCTAAATTTCTTCAAATGGCGGACGAGCAAGATATTTTTACCGCAACCCAAAGCCAATCATATACAAACCAAATCCAATCAGTGAAAAGAGAGAATAGCAGTCCGTCTAATATGGAGTCAGAGATCGAATCTCTTAAGCAATTTGATGAGCAAGTGGTTCCTGAAATTCCAGATGAGTATGTACCGGTCAAAGTATTGGATTCCGTTGAAGAAGAAAATCTATCGAGTGCGAAGCTTCTGCCGCAGACGTTTCATGGCTCGGACCTGGAAGGCCTTCCAGTAAATTCAAAGAACGAAGCTTTCTTACAAAAGTGCAGTGAGCGTGAAGATAACCCAGAGATAGAAAAACAACGACTTCTTGATAAAGAAAATGGGAACAGTAAGAATGGGTTTGAAAGTAAGGCTTTTCAACAGAAGCACAAAAGGTTGCCAGTTCACAATAGAAATCGACCTCTGGATTTTGATTTTGACAAATCGTCTTCTTTCGTTTTGAATAAACGGATTGTTGTGAAGCCGCAATTTCACCGTAGCCAAGAGTAGAATGGAGTTCAGTAGAATATAAAAAAGAAGAATAGAAGAATCATCAGGAGAAGTAGGAAAGAAGGACAGAGTGAATCCCAATGGGCTCGAAAGAAAAATACCCCAAATGCCTAAAAGAGGCTTCTATAATTCAAACATTTTTATTTGAATCATTGATAGTGCGCGCTATATGTCAACTCATTTTATCCAATATTCTTTATTTACGTTCAAAATATTTAGATCCAGGCACTCGAGTACGTACCATTTATTCATAAGTTACATAATATCGAACACCTGGAACTAATAATTTTGAACCTATGTATATTAAATATTCCAAAACGAGGTGACCTTTAGAGAGGATTTTTATGGCTCATTTCATAAAGTTATCTTCCTACATCTAATGTCCGTGTTTTAACACTTTCGAATTTTTTTTTTTTTAATTAATGTTAAGCCTAGTATGTCGTGAAAAGCAGTGCCTCATAGAGTGCCGGACAGAGAGCCCAGGTTACTCTGTGTGAATTATCCTGTTGATCCGTCTACTGCCAGCTATCTATTCTAGTCTAAATTATCTAAAATTAATTATAAGCCCTCCCACCCCTTCTGTCATCAGTGCAGCAATTTCCAGATGAGGAAAAAATGGAGCAATGAAGCAAAAACAAGGAAACAAATTTACTCCGTCCATGGAAATAGCAGGTTTGGGAAGAGCAAGAGCGAGAAAAAAGATTGTCTGTCAACAAAGAAAAACAAACAAAGTTTGCTCGAAGAAAAGCTCTATTCTGGAGATCTAAAGCAAGCCTGTTTATTTCTTTCTCTAGCTTACACCTCTGTAAGCTAGGCGGTGGTAGAGAGTGCCTTGAGATGAACTGCCTTCCTCGGCTCGTCATTCCTCAAAACGACGGGTGTGCAGCATTACGTGTCGCTCTGGTAGTGTTTTTTTGTTGCAATATTTTCCGCCTAAGTCTGCAATTTATTTCACATGTGCGTGTGGAGTTGTGTCATAAACGTCTTACTCTTTACTGAAGTGGCTTTTTTCCTACATTTTTATTAATGATAATTGTTGCCGCAGTTCTCAACCCCTACATTGTAGAAAAAGAATTCGCTTCAGTTAGACCAGCTCCCGGCCGCAGGGCCGCATGTTTCTGTTTTTCCCGGTCTTTCTTCTACATTCTCATCCTTCAAGCTTATTTCGTCTTTCTTCTTCTTTCCCGTCCTTTACAAGTGGTAAATATATTTATAAAATAACCCGTGGCGTGCAGTGATATGCTTCAGTGTGACGTATTTTGCGCTGTGTAAATGTTAGTGGAAGTTATTGAATAGGCCACTAAAAAGATAGATTTGTGCAGTCTCCCCTTGGAGCCCAGTACGGGCAAGAAGACTTAGGGTTAGGTTAATCAGGTTCGTCCATCCTGAGTTATGGGAACATCGACCCATGAGAAACGTGTAGGCTGATCTAGACATTAGCTAGGCCTTTGGGACGTCTCTCTGTGGTGCCGACTTTGCTTCTTTCCCGATTTAATACTTGTACTGGTTATATTCTCATCTGTTCTTCCTCCTCTTTCCCGAATTGCTGTTACCTTGTGTGTTGGTCCACCTTGGTGCGGGAGCTCCGCGTTTCTATCGACATACTACGTGTTCCTTCCTTTCCTTCCCTTGGATCGCCAGTAGATATGCTTTGGGAGAGCGCACCAGTTGAAGCGGGAGGCATATGCCCGTTGGCGTACTAGCCGGTCTGCTGTTGACTTTCAGCTTTTCAGGGAACAGCGGCGTCGGGCTGGCGCTACTTATGAGGAAGCTGAGA
>LQNS02007217.1:10361152-10372782 GCA_001587735.2 Parhyale hawaiensis | reverse complement strand
AGATATGATAGGCAGACATGCACTTTTTTACAGAGGGGTTTCAGAACTAGAACGTCAGATAATACAAGCATGTAGTATTGCGTCATAGAGCCTTTGATTAACTTGACAGCTAGAAACAACAGGCACATATTGTAATTTCTTTTTTTCGCAAAGCTCAAACGGAAACAGAATTTCATAAATAACGCGTATACTTCTTCACTACACGAGCACGAACGAATCAAATGCTTTTTTTGTTGTTGTTGTTGTTGTTGTTGTTGTTGTATTTCTGTGAGACGCGTATCAACATTTCAAGAAAATGTTTTAAAAAACGCACATCGTTAGACGGAAGGTCACAGCTGCGCCGCGTGCGTCAGACTCAATTTGGCACGATAGTCGTCTGTTGACTTGCAGTGCGCCATGGTAGCGGTGTGACACAGTGTGCCATGATACGGTGTGACACAGTGCGACACAGTACTGACAAAATACAGTGTGCCATGATACGGCGTGACACAGTGCGCTATGATACGGTGTGATACAGTGCGCCATGATATGGTGTGACACAGTGTGCTACAGTACATGCAACACACAGTGTGCCATGATGCGGCGTAACACAGTGCGGCATGTTTGCTGTGTGACACAGTGTGACATGATACGGTGTGACACAGTGCGCCGTGATATGGTGTGACACAATGTGCCATGATGCGGTGTGATGCAGAGGGCCATAATACGGTGTGGCTCAGTGTGCCATGATACGGTGTAACGCAGTGCACCATCGTACACTACAACACGCAGAGCACCAACGCACAGTGTAACACCCAGTGCTCCATGATACGGTGTAACACACAGCGCATCTCGATACGGTGTAACCCACACTGCACCATGAGGCGTTGCAACACACAGTGCACCATGTTATTGTGCAATACGCTGTACTCCATTACACGGTGTAACACGGAGAGCACAATGGCACAATGTAGCCCACAGTGCACCATAATACTCTTTAACACACAGTGCACAATGACAGTGTAACACACAATGTGCCATGATATTGTGTAACACACAGTGTGTATGCCGTGTTATGGTGTAACACACTGTGCGCCATGATACGGTGTAGCACAGTGTGTCATGATACGGTGAAACACAGTATGCCATTATATGGTGTGACACACAGTGTGCCATGATACAGTATAGCACGGTTTGCCATGATACAGTGTAACACATAGTGCGCCATGATACACTGTAACACAGTGTGTCATGATACGGTGTAACATGATACCGAAAAATTCGTCTTGATAAATTCCACTCGAGAAGCATTGAAGTACCTACAGTATCTAACTCTAATTAAAAAAAAAAGCATCATCACTCTATCAGATGTATTACATCGATGATCAGAATGAAATATATAAAATAATTTAGTTACGCTATCAATGGTTAGGATTAAAGCTATATTTACGATAACGATGAAGTACGCACGAATATGTAGCTAGCAACATTCTAGTATCAATGCCAAACATCAAGAAAATATAAACAACAGCACCGCATGATTTATCACAAGTGTATCAGGGCAAGTTATTTGGCAACACCGCGTCCACGTGGGTTGATTGTCTACTTTCGGGACTAGATACAAGGCTGACGTGAACATAAATATACCCGATACAATGTTTAGGAGAGGCGAACATACACTACAAAGGAATTGGGCTAATGTGGTTTCTCATTAGAGGCACGCATGTTTGCCATATAGTTAGTTAAATTTATTTATAATTTCATACAAATCAATTTTTCACTGGCTGGTGACACTAATTAACTCCTACGTATATTTAACTTGTCAATTTAATTTGATCTGATTTCGAGCTGATTTTGTTGGTACAGTAAGCTATAATTACTGGAATTTAATCTATTTCGCCTGTGAATTGCAATATTTTTTTTTTTCATTTCTTTTTCTCAAGGAACGTATCTTGATTTGTTTCTATTTTTTTCTAGTTATTATAGGCGTTTGTTTCCATTTGCCTCTCACTTGTACTTGTATGTTATTTTAATTTTGTATTTTCTTTTTTTCTTGTTCATATTACTCTAATTCTGTTTACATTTTCTCCATTTGATGACTATTCGCGTGTCTTTCTGTTAGCTTGGCATCGTTAATTTAAATTTACTTATGATATATCTAGTTATTTTTGCAAGCTAGCAAGTATTCCCTTACTTTCACCTACGTCTCAATTAAGGATGATTAAAGCAACAGGTTAGCGCAGTGCCAAGCGGGCGGCGCTTGCGCGCGGTGGACGTTCGAAGCGATGACGTCATAAAAACCTAGTACGTTTATCAGTAGCTATTTTGCATTGTTTCTTGATCATTTCATGTGGGCCTCCTGCGTGTCCTACATTCCTACAATCATTATACTTGCAGAAAAATATATATCAAAGCATATACAAACTCTTTTTTTTAGCTCTCTGAAGGATAAAATTTTGAAAGAACGTTGGTTAAAAGGCTTGTAAAAGTGCAGATGCATTCAACCGGCGAACGTCCGCATGTATCAAAAGTACTTTTAGAGCCAAGTTTATCGTCTTTAAATTGCAATAAATCAAGTGAGTTTTGTCAAGAGTAATATGGCATCATATAGATGAATTTATATGAGTGAAAACCGCAATGTTTTCGATTCATTTTCGTCTTCTACCAGTGATCTGCTATCCTTTATAATTTCAAACTGCTGCAACAAAAAGTGTCTCAGATGTGAGCGATTGAACGCCGAGATAGAAGAACTTTTTAACAAGATTGGTAGGAGAAACATTAAAAGATAAAAAAAATTACTTTCCTTCCGGCGAGTAATGTTGCAGCAAAAGTCTTTATAGAATACGCAAAAGCCATACAATTGCTCGGTAAAATTAGAAAAAAAATACATCAGCTGCCATACGCTGCGCGCGTTTCAGCAGTATAACAGCAGGGTGGCGTCCCACTCGCGTTAACTAACTTAAAAAAAAAACTACCTAACCGTATTCCACATACCTTAACTGTCTCACGGAATGATGTTGTTGAAACTGGTGAATGCTAAATCCATAATGTTCCCAATGATGCTGTTGTTTTTACGATTAGGAGAGGCGGATATGTTAATGACGCGTACTCGACGGCACAGCTTAGGCAAACATTTTATCCGCACTCTCCGACCGGGTGCGTGCCTCTTACGGAAAAACAACCTACATAATTATAAAGTTTTTTCTTTCAGAGAGCTCTAATAATTCGTAGATGCTTTGATATATATTTTTGTACAACTATAATGATTGTAGGACACGTAGGACACTCTGGATGCCCAAATGAATATGATGAGAAACAATGTAAACTAGCTGCGAATTACCGTACATGAACTTTATAACGTCACACGCCTTATTACCCATGATGCACTAGAGCTTGGCTCCGCCCCCTGGGTTAACCTGTTAGTCCTTGGTCTCAGTGTTGAGTCATGTTCATTTACTTTTATAACTTTTGCTCGTTTTTATGGACATCGTTTCGCACATTTTGGTTAGCCAGTTATATATATTCATATATTTACATTCAAGTTTTGCTACTTAAGAATGTTCACTTCATTTTTCTGTACCTGTATATAGATCTACCAAGATACATATTGCTAGTATGATAATACATTTTTTTTGTTATTTTTGAAAGTTTATATTGAAATGATTCTCTTGTTAAACAGCCAGTTGTGATATAGGTATTGCTTATATGGTTAGCAGTTCCCATTGTCTTGTTAGCTTATTTACATATTAAAAACTACTCATGGAAAGCAAATGGCAGGTGGCTCCGGACACAACTGTGCAAGTTGTCGACCCCATGGGGTCTAAAAATGTAAGTTTTCTTGTTTTGGGCTAAACGTTAATATCCATAGACCAGCAAGGTGCATAACCGCATCTATACTAGGCTGTGTTATCTCCCTACAGAGGTTTTTTCTCCGTAGGAATACAAGGAAACAAAGTAGCTACGTAGCTACAAAGTTTCCTTGTAGCTAAATAACACAGCTTGATTTGAATAGGATTAAGTTTTTACCGACCAGGGGTGGAGTTAGGGAGGAAAACGGAGTAGCTACTTGGACTTTACTAAATACCTATATCACTGAAAAAACTTAGGCGTGCGTGTCGAATGCTTGTCCCGATACCAGCCCACAAACGCGTGCACTAGTTGCGTACGTAGGCGTGCTCTAGACTCTCCAATCGGACGCGTGCTATGGGCAGTGAGTGCTCGCGTATCTCTGGATGCACGTACGTGCCAAGCAGTTTGGAAAAGATGCAGTTTGATGCCATGACATCCATATCTACTTATGCGGGATGTCTGAAGTATGTAAGCAAACAATGTATCACTTGAAATTCAACCCGAAAACCAATAGTCCTCACTGACTTCAACACAACTACACATTTTCTCCGACGCCTGCACGCGTAGGGGTGTGGAACACGCCTCACGCTTTGGCATGCAAGAGGGAAAAATAACATAAAGTCGAACGTGTTCCGGTTCAGCGCGTTTTGCCGTGAGGTAGCTTAAATGCACGTCTAAGCGTGCTCATATAAAACGGCGACGGCGTGTTTTAGAGCTTACAGCATGTTTGCAAAAGCCAGGATTTTTTTGGGTGTACCAAAATACCAGCACCGCCGCAGAAGCTATAAACTTAAACTGTAATTCAGTGTCTGCACGGCACCGCGAGGGCCCAAATTTTGATAGGAACGTTCCGGATGTTGTGGAACGTCCCGGATGTTGCGGAAAAGCTCCGAAATTAAAGTTGATGTACGTATGAAGGAATAACAGAACTTCGTCAGTAACGTGCAGCATTAGAGTCTCTCAGAATAGCAAAAGCAGGGTAAAATAACCTGCATGTAAAATTTAACTGTTGAAATAGCAATTCATTGTAAACTATATTACCGAATTTTTTTCATTGTAATTTGTTGCTTTTTTGAGAGTAGTTGTTTTGTGTTGAGCTGCAGATAGAGGGTTTTCAGCTCCACCGTTATAAGACTTTGTCTGAGGGTCAAAACAATTAAGTTATCCGCCTTATGAGGAATGAGAAACATTTAGAGATTCACCCAAAAAAAATCTTCTAGCTACTAATAACTACATTCTCATGTAGAAGTAATGCGAGTCTACAAGGCATCAGTTATGTATGGCCTAATCGACGGTATTGCTGGTTCATTTTTTTTTTTCTAGGAACGATTTAAAAGGTTCCGATGCATCTCTAGCTGACCAGAGCTCTGTCTATTGCTAACAAAATTGTCATAAATGAGATTCATAGTTTGCGGCTGCATGTTAGTAGAGTAAACTTTCAGAGCTTACTGGTGATTATCACTAACAAAAATAAATTAATATTTCTTATTTTTATACAAGGCTCATTGGCTATACCAGTGGGAAATAGATATGTGAGATAAAATAATCATAGAAAAGAAGAGAGACCCTCGGCATTGAGAGTCCCTGTTCAAGTTAACAGTAAGCCAGTTGGGAAAAAAGTTGTATAATTAACGACTGTCAGGCAATGCAACAAAAGTTAAAGGAAACCACTGATAGCAGACAGAGATGTCTTGGTGGCATAGTAATAGCTAAAATAATGTATGAGGTCGCTTGGAAGCGCGGCTCCGTGGATGACATTTGCTTTTTCCCTATCTGAATTGTCGCCCCCCCCCCCCCCAGCAACTGCCGCACAGCTTTAGATTAGGCGACGGCCCCGAACTCTCTTAGAGTAGGATATGATTTACTATATATATGACCCTCCCCCCCCCCGGGAGCTCTGAATGGAGTTGTTTCAGCTCTATGTTATTTCAAATCTCTAGTCTTGGTAAAAACACATAGCATCGTCAAATAAAGATTTGACGTTCTTACATAGAGTATAATGCAAAAACTTATACCAGTTGATTGCCATTAACGGCAAACAAAGCATTTTGGAAGAGAAAAATAGAAAAAGTTTCAATTTCAAATTATGACCTTCCCTTTTGATTTCAGATAACGTAAGCAATTAAAATGCTACTTTACCATGTGCAGTAACTACATATCTAGCTAACTTTAGCCTTTATTAGGTTAGGGTTCCTTCAGTTGCGCAGTGTGTCTTCGAAGAGTATCACATTCTTGGATTTAACGATTTTATTGCAGAGATTGTCAAGCGATGCACAACTGTAAGAGAACTTTTACCATAAACTGAAGATTTTTCAATATTTCGAAAAAATTTTGGTAATTTTCGCAACTGCTTTCATTCCAGTCCCATTAATCGGAAATATGTAGTTATTTATCAGCTGCCCATGCGTAAATAGTGAACGGTATCGGATAATATCGGACAAATGTCTATAAATTTCCGATTGGGGTACGTGTAGCTTCTATATGCAGGTAAAAAGCCCCGCCGGTGATTGCCTCCGTAGGAAAGCTGTATATGTCGAAAAGAAAACAATAAATAGGAATTACCCACTTCCCGAACTAACTCCATTTTCGAACAAACAACAATATTTGATAGGTGAAATTAGTAATCCTATCAGATAATAACTGTTTGTTCGGAAATAGTGTTAGTTCGGCAATTGGATAATCCCCCTATTTGGTTTCTCGACAGGACGACAGGCCCCCGGAACCGCGAAACTGGGCGAGTATCTTCATCGCGCTGTCCATCATATTTTCCGTCCTCCTGATGATCGCCATCGCAGTGCTGCTCATGGGACCGCAGGAGCCGCCGTTTTATGGCCGCCGGATGGTCATGGCCGACCTCTTTGACAACCACCTGAAGGCCAAGCCCCTAGCCTTCCAGTGGCTTGCGGGTAAGTGACGGTAGAGATCAGTGAGATCACAGCAGGCGGGTGAGTGGCAACAGATGTCAGTGAGGTCACAGCAGGCGGGTGAGTGGCAGCAGATGTCAGTGAGGTCAGAGCAGGTGGGTGAGTGGCAACAGATGTCAGTGAGGTCACAGCAGGTGGGTGAGTGGCAGCAAATGTCATTGAGGTATATACGGGCGAGCAAGTGGCAGCAGATGTCAGTGAGGTCACAGCAGGTGGACGGTGTAGTTCGTTGGGGTAGCCATCGTTAGAGTCCGCCAGGGCCAGCTCAGAGAGGAGGCTCCGGAAGCGGCCTGGGCAGAGGAGGAGAGAAAGTCGAAGTTAGTTAGCTGCTGTTGTTAGTTTTGAGTATTAACCGCATGTATGATCATTAACTCAATCTTCCATCACGCAGAGGACAAACTGGCATACTTATCAGAAGGAGCGGGGGTGCGGCTGCTGGACCTCAGCATAGGCAGCAACACCACGCTCGTGACGGACCTCGCCATAGTGAGTGTTTAGTTAAAATAATCCACAGACTTCAACATCAGTGATATCATTAACGTTTACCGAGCCAAATGTACCCAACATTAGACTCAACAAGAAATACCTTACAGATTTTATATTTCATGGTACTCTAAAAACGCCACCTCAAATGCAGGTTACTGTTATGCCCAATGAATTTCGGCTTACCAAACTGACCTTGTATCCATCTGTAATAACAGGGTAAACTATATCGAATTCAAAATATCGTGGTGGCGATCTAATTAACTTGGACTTTCATTCACTTAGTGAGATTAATAACCGTGATGTTGCTTATGATCATTTTTTGAAGTCAAGGAAAAAATCAAGTTGATGAAACACGAGCTGATTCACAGTTTCTTTTTCAGAAACAAACTTCGGCCGACAGCTTCTCAGTATCGCCTGACCTGCGCTACGTGCTGCTGAGGAGTGAAGTCACGCGGGTTAGTCTCAACCACTGTATGCTCGCACTACAGCCAAAGCTATAGAGTTGGATATGCTACCAATTAAGTTTTTCTGCACATTTTTGCTATAGTCATTCAATATGGCGTCGACCATTGCCACAATTCACGATAGATGACACTGTACGAAGTCAGTCTCCCTTGCAGGAGTTTTTTCACTTTCGCGCTTCCCACTTTCAGGAAGTTTTGTTGCCTGCAAATCTCTGTCTAAATTATTTTACTGTATTTTAAGCCGTAAAGAGAAAGCAGTGGTATCACTACACCAGGGGACCACAGTACCCTGAGGATAATTAGTCGAAATGAGAGTTAGTAAATAGCGAAGTCACTGCACCATCTAAAGGCTGGTACACACGGTAGTTAAGAGAAAGAAGTTTCCTTTCTGATCGTCTGAACGTTTTGTTGAACCCTCGTGAACACAGCTTTGAGTTTACCTAAAAGATGTGAAATATCTTGGCCATCACTTCTGTCTACTCAGCAAGTGTAGTTATTTAAGGGTCGGATATCTTTATAAATTTGGAGGGAACTATGACTACGATTCTTTCCAAGCGTGTGCCATTAAATGAGCTCATCAACATCTTCGAGCGCGCAAATGCCGCAACTCGTTCGTGTGAAAGCGTGTGTACCAGCCATAAGGCATTCCTGCCCTATGTAATAAATATTGAGTCAAAACAAAGGTTCTCAGGGGACGGTAACATCCCTACACCTGTGACCACAGCACGCTGAAGGTCTGTAGTTATTTGAAAGGGTGGTATCATTATAAGCCCTTTCACTACTGTTCTTGAAAGGCAACTGATATCTTAGAAAGTACATTTGCCTCGCATCAAATAATTATTATTATTGTAATTATTTTTTTAACAATTAGGCACTCTTGATACGTTAAGGTCAAGTGTCCTCAAATAAAAACTGCTTATAGTGATGAAATCAATTCGTCTATTAGCAAAAAGAGACATATTGTTCAGCATGAGACATCGGTGGGAGACAACATTACTTGTTTTCTTCCATTGCGGGAAATGTGTTTCAGCCGTCGTCGGGGAGAGATGCCCACTGGTTTGCAGCTGCGGTATTTAAAAAGAATTAGGTCCAAGCTACGAAGAGAATGATGATAAAATACAACAAAAATAAAAATTTATTTCAACAGCCGATGAGCTGCTGGAGGAAACAACTGTTGTGAAACTCATAAGTGTCTCTTGAATTTATCTGGTTATAGTACGCTATAAAAAGCTTCAACTGAAACAAATTCACTCCAAAAGCTTGGGTATATTACGAATTCTGTGTTGAAGAAATTTGCATTACCGCAATGAAAACACAAGCACCGAGGCATGTTCTGTTCTCAACAATATTAATTATTATAATATTCAGGTCAGTTAAGTGTTTGAAAGTTCAACAATAATAGTCATGAGCCGATGACTTCCAGTAAAGAATTGTTGTTTCATTCTTTTGAATACATTGCCTGCATCATCATGTTCCATGTTCCTATGTTAGTAAAAAAAAACATTTTATTGAAAATTTAATCAGTCTTAAGATCTACAGGAGGTTTAATACGAGCAAATGCAGATCTCGTAGTCGAATCGTGGATCGAATACTGATGATTATTTTTATTTCCAGGGTCGCCGATACACGAGCACTGCACTCTACAGTGTGTACGACGCACACACAAAGTACGTACATACTTCAGACCTCCAATCCTGAACGAGGTCACTTTGATATTTTCTTCACTTGTTAAACCGCTTTTCTTGCCCATGTTGACTAGAGAGTGATGTTGCATAATCTGGCGTAACAACAGAACCCCGTGCGATAAGCAAATGTTGCCCAACGTGGGAAATGGTTCCGTTTTATTTTTCTGTAATCGTATTTATAGTTACAACATACCTGTGAACTAACATACTATTAACATTTCTAATGTTTGACACTTATCTTGAAAAATAAGTAAATAAAATTGTATTTTCATAATCAAAGGTAACATACTGTAGTTCACAAAAGCTACCAATATTCTGTACCAAAATGCCAGGAGCCATTCTCTTGGTAGTTCATAAAAGAATTATGAATATCCTGTACTACATAATGTCAGTAGCCATCATCTAGTTCAAAAAAGAATTATAAATATCTTGGTATGGGACTCTGTAATACCTCCCACTTTAGTAGCCACCGACCGCCAACGGATCACCTAACTGCTGACACCGTTTGGCTCCCAACAGTCACTACCATCCGCTGACACTGTCAGACGGCCACTCTGAGGCAGCGTCAGCAGTGCCTATCAGACTCCAGCACGCTCAGTGGGCTGCCAGCACTGTCAGCATGACTGCAAACAGTCACGAATCAGTCAGTGACAGCATTATTGTTACCTAATTTAGTTGCTTGCTTGCTTATTCAGAGCTCATTCGATGGGCACGGCAGGGTCGATCAAAGTGCATGTTCGATTGGGCACCAAAATCAAGCCTTCGAAACTGAATTTGTCCGAAACTTTGGACAGAAGCTTTGGATTCGTCACTTTGAATGGTGTTGCAAGTGTTAATAGCAACGCGATTCCGTTGCGCTTGTTCCAAACTTTATTTTCGGACCAAGAATGAATTTCTTCAAGTCTCGGGAGTAACCGATTGAAGGGCAATGCGTAAAACTCAATCCAGTGAGTCAAAACCTGCGCATCTCCCTGAAGTGTTGAAAAGTTAAGCCCAGAAGGTCTAATTTTGGCTCCTAATCGAACATGCCCTAAACTAAGCCAACTCGTCAGAAACCTCCGGCAGATGACTTGGCTTTCTTTGTTTAAATAACAGTTTAGGCACTGGTTGTGAATCAATTTCCCGTTCGGAACGGCCGGAATCTCAATCATGCTCCAAAAAATAGAATTTTCAGCTGTTTCAAGCGTAGCCTGAGTGATTTTAATACCAGCTACACCATTCAAAGGGACGAAACCAAAGTTCCCATCTTCAGTTCCGGACAAAGTCAAGTCGAGTTAGCTTGACTTAAATCGACTTTGACGACCCAACCGAGCGTGCCTTTGCTTAAGAATACTTCGAGTAGATTTTCAGAGAATACCTAAAAATGTGAGTTTGTCAGAGACAAAGTTACCTCGTAAAGCTACGGCTGTAGTTCAGCATTTAAGAAGTACAGCAGACAGGTATGCTAAACTTGTTAAGTGTTTTGGTGAACCAACTGCCGATGCTTGCATGAGCAATTTAGGAGCACTTGACGTAAAGAATCATTGGTAATGCTTAAAATCTCAAATCGAAGCTAATACTTTCAGTTAGTTTGTCATGCACTCTAGTTGATGTATAGCTGAGGCGTGTTGTAATCGCAGTTTCTGGGGCACCGGTGCTGCAATTAAATTTATCCCTATGAAGACAATGAAATTTTCATAAACGCATGCTTGCAGAAGGACCAAGAGAAGGACCCACCTCACTTGCTGAAGGATGTCGAGAACAGCCCGTTAGTGCTGGTCTGTAACGGGTCTGTGTACTTCATGCCTAACCCGTCGGCGGCACCCGTGCTTCTCACCGATGACGACACACCCGAGACCGTGACCTACGGACAGCCGGACCTTCTGTACGAGGGTACGTCCGTTAAGACTGCACTGTTGGACCTACATTTTTTTTTACTTGTCATCTGGTAAAAGTTTCTTGCAGCCTATAAATATAGCAAGGAATTATGTAACAGTGCATATAATAGCTTAAAATCCTTAAATAGACTATCTGGTGCCTACTCATTTAGCTACACGGACTGTTATCTGGGAAGATTATCAGTTTAAACAGCTGGCTGTAGACGGACCAACAGGCTCATTCCTAGAGAGCAGCTGAAGTTGAGGCTCTTGCCCTCTATGAGCTTTTCTATTTATCAGAATTATATATATATATATATGTATATATATATATATATATATATATATATATATATATATATATATATATATATATATATATATATA
>LQNS02007217.1:10341099-10352465 GCA_001587735.2 Parhyale hawaiensis | reverse complement strand
CTCAACCACTGTATGCTCGCACTACAGCCAAAGCTATAGAGTTGGATATGCTACCAATTAAGTTTTTCTGCACATTTTTGCTATAGTCATTCAATATGGCGTCGACCATTGCCACAATTCACGATAGATGGCACTGTACGAAGTCAGTCTACCTTGCAGGAGTTTTCTCACTTTCGGGCTTCCCACTTTCAGGAATTTTTGATGTTTGGAAATCTCTGTCTAAGGAGTTTTACTGTATTTTAAGCTGTAAAGAGAAAGCAGTGGTATCACTACACCAGGGGACCACAGTGCCCTGAGCATAGTTAGTCGAAATGAGAGTTAGTAAATAGCGAAGTCACTGCACCCTCAAAAGGCTGGCCCACACGGTAGTTATGGGAAAGAAATTTCCTTGCTGGTTGTCCGAGCCTTTTGTTGAACCCTCGTAAACACAGCTTCGACTTTACCTAGAAGGTGTAAAATCCTTCAGTTCAGTTCCGCCGGCTAAGCAAGAGTAGTTATTTAAGTGTCGGATATCCTTACAATTTTAAAGGGAACTATGACTAAGATTCTTTCCAAGTGTGTGTCATTAAAATGAGCTCATCAACATCTTCGAGCGTGGAAATGCCGCAACTCATTCGTGTGAAAGCGTGTGTACCAGCCATAAGGCATTCCTACTCTACGTAATAAATATTGAGTCAAAACAAAGGTTATCAGGGGACGGTAACATCCCTACACCTGTGACCACAGCACGCTGAAGGTATGTAGTTATTTGAAAGGGTGGTAACATTGTAAGCCCTTTCACTACTGTTCTTGAAAGGCGACGGATATCTTAGAACGATCATTAGCTTCGCACCAAATTATTATTATTATCATCATTATCTTCTTAATAATTAGGCACTCTTGATACGTCAAGGTCATGTGTCCTCAAATAAAAACTGCTTATAGTGATGAAATCAATTCAATTAATAGCAAAAAGACACATATTGCTCAGCATGAGCCATCGGTGGGAGACCACATTACTTGTTTTTTTCCATTGCAGTTATAATGTGTTTCAGCCGACCTCAGGGAAAGATACCTACTGGTTTGCAGCTGCAGAATCTAAAAAGTATTAGGTTCAAACTGCAAAGAGAATGATGGTAAAAAACAACAAAAAATTAAAAATTATTTCTACAGCTGATGTGCTGCTGGAGAAAACAACTGTTGTGAAACTTATCAGTGTCTGTTGAATTTATTTGGTTATTGTACGCTTTGAAAAGCTTCAACTGAAACAGTTACGAATTCTATGTTGAAGAAATGTTCATTACCGCATTGGAAAAACAAGCACCAAGGCATCCTCTATTCTCAACAATATTAATTATGATGATATTGAGGTCATTTTAGTGTTTGAAATTGCGACAATAATATTCATCAGCTGATGACTTCTAGTAAAGAAGTGTTGTTTCATTCTTTTCAATACATTGCCTGCATCATTATGTTCCATGTTCGTATGTTAATAAAAACATTATATTAAAGATTAATCGATCAGTCTTAAGATTTACAGGTGATTTAATTCGAGTATGTGGTCAAATATGGATCGCGGATTGAATAATGATGATTAATTTTACTTCCAGGGTCGCCGGTACACGAGCACTGCACTCTACAGTGTATACGACGCACACACAAAGTACGTACATACTTCAGACCTCCAATCCTTCAAGAAAGTTTTTTATCATGATCGAAACATGAATTGTTTCACCAACGTCCTGAGCCCACCGATACCAACCACTTGAAAAGCCTGCTGCAGACGATAGTCTTTTGTCCCGTGTTTTCATTTCACAGCGTTCGCATGCGCTGCTGTACTTGAGTAAACAACGTAACGTTCACTGGATTCATCGTTCACTCAAGACTTGAAGAGACACACAAAATTTTACTAGCAACTCTTGTTCAATAAGCCGCTATAACGGCTAGCATTTTAATGCAGCTTTTCGGCAGGCGTACAAATAGCGTCTGCATGGACACGCAAAGCTTTAGAAAGCAGTGAAGTGAAAACACTGGATAAAAACCTATCGTATATAAGGGGTTTTTCAAGCAGCTTCCTATCGTTTGGCCCTTTATAAAACTTTATATATTTTAAGAGGCAGTATCGCTTTTGAGAGTTGCCGTGGGGTATAAGGCTGGTTCACACGACATTCCTTTGGTCCCTGTTCTGCCGCTTGCTTATAGACCCAACAGTGTGTGTCTACCAAAAAACGGACCAATATGCTCGCTGTTACATCAGCTGCCTTAGTAAGACTCACTAGATTAATTTCGATAGCTGGCAGTAGACGGACCAACAGGCCCATTCCCAGTAATCAGCCGGGACTCAGGCTCCGGTCCTCAATGAGCTAGTGCCGTTATGTTAAACTCACTTAGATATCTCAGTAAAAAGGAAGAGAAAAAAACTCATTCACGGCGCCACCGCTCATGCGCGATATAGTTGTAGCAGACTCTCGGGGACGTTAAGTTAGAGAGTGAAAGACAATGGAATAGGGTGGCCTCTAAAGATTTGGCCGTTAAGAGCTGGTGAGTCCTGGAGGAAGAGTCCGCAGCTATTAAGGGTGTTGCTCCCAGTGTTTGTAAATACGATTTTGAATTCATTGACTGTCTCGGCACCGATGACTTCGGATGAGAGTTCATTTTAAATGTACGGGAAAATCTGCTGGCTTAGAGTAGTTCTTCGATCTTGATAGTTGAGTTTTCGTCCGTTGTTTCGGAGGCGATCATCAAAGTCTCTGTCCAAAAGTGTCGTTGTAGGCCCGTCGCCGAGGCCATTCAAGTAGCTACTTGAACATTTCTGCTTGTGGCCCACAATAGGGGAGGGGGGCGTGTCTAGGGAGCCTAACACAAAAGGCATCTGCTGACAAAAATTAAACAAGAAGTGCCAGGTGCCCAATCGAAAAATTAATATAAAAAGCTGATATTTTCCGATGTTCTCGCCTATAGACATGGGCTTAGTATCGAAAATTTATCAAATAGGCAGTGCAGCGAGGAAACTACTGGATCACAGTAATTCATCAGCTACGAGAAAGTTGATGAATCACAAACGCTTGTCAGTCATTTACCGTTGGAGTTTTTTACGAGTACTTCGTCGTATCACAGAAATAGTTGTTTGTTCTTGCTCATGTACAGTCGGGAGTGGGCCGTTGGTTGCCGGCATAGCGAGGCAAGAGAAACAACTAGTCGCAAAGCGGCGACCGATTACCGTACGTACAACCGGGGCCACAACATACCATCGCACGCTCAACCAGTGAGCGGGCCCTCAACCTGTAAGTCGTAGTGGTACGAGCTGAACGCCTGTTCGTAATTTGGGCGTCCGCTCGTGAGTTGGACGTCCGCTGGTAAGTTGGACGTCCGCTCGTAAGTTGAACGTCCGCTCGTAAGTTGAACGTCTGGTTGTGTAGTGCAACCCAGGCAGAAGAAACTAGTAATGGGTCGGCTGTCATTTTTTGGACATGGGCGGAAGCGGATCTTGTAGTGAATTTTAAAGTTCTGACCTCCGCGGATGCAATTGCGGATGTTACCATGTCAACATCTGCGAATATGGATGTTCAAAATGTTCAAAAAAGTGCGGATGTACGCGGTTTCAAATACAGATGCGGATATTCGTCCCATGACAAACACGCACACCCTCTCAAAGAGGCAGCTCGTACAACACTCAAGAAAGAAAAATTAGATGGCGCTTTGTAAATAGGGACAGCGCTTGCACACATTTCCATGCAAATGAGAATCTGCCTTTTTCTGCACTGTGGATGAGTTTAGTGTACAGTGATAAACCCGCACATCTGCGCCACCTTTGTTGAGGAATTTCGCGGATTTTTCAGTTTTCACATCCGCGGATGCGATTGCGGATGTTGCTATGTCAACGTCCGCACATGCGGATGTTAGAAGATGCAAATATCCACAGATGCGGGTGCAGATGAGGATATTCGCCCCATTACTAGAAGAAACACAAAAGGGGGAAAGTCGGAAGAGCAAAAAGAAATTTTGCTAGTTGCGGAAAAAATAAAACCGCTCAAAAACCCATGATGAATATAAATTTCTGTTGTAATTGTGAAATGTGCTGTCAAATGCATCCAGTTAGGCATAAGCAGAATATTGATGCTCATTATGTCTGTACGTGTGCATTCTTTCAACAGTGTTTACCAGTGGCTGTTCTTGGCTACTTCTGCAACTGGGTATACTGCAGTCCTCCATGCCAGAATATTTGTAATTCTTGCATTACTAGAGGATAGCCACTGACGTTACAATAGATTATATCAGTAGTCGCCTTCTAGTGAGTCTAGCTCATAAAATAGTTACCAATATCCTGTACCAAAATGCCAGGAGCCATTCTCTACCTAGTTCATAAAAGAATTGTGAATATCCTATACTACATAATGTCAGTATTATTATTATTATTATTATTCAATCACACCAGACTGGTGACGTGGGAACGGAGAAACTCCATGAGGTTAACAAACCCCCACGCAACCAGCCCAGCGGATGAAGAAAACAAAAGAATAAAAAAAAAAAGATCCGAGATCACAGAATAGCTCTGTGTACAGCCATCCTCTAGTTCAAGAGAGAATTATAAATATCCTGGCATGGAACTCCGTAATACCTCCCACTTTAGCATCCACCGACCGCTAACGGATGACCTAAACTGCTGACACCGTTTGACTCCCAACAGTCACTACCACCCGCTGACACTGTCAGACGGCCACTCTGAGGCAGCGTCAGCAGTGCCTATCAGGCTCCAGCACGCTCAGTGGGCTGCCAGCACTGCCAGCATGACTGCAAACAGTCACGAATCAGTCAGTGACAGCATTATTGTTACCTAATTTAGTTGCTTGCTTGCTTGCTTGCTTTCTTATTCAGAGTTCATTCGATGGTCACAGCAGGGGCGATCAAATGCATGTTCGATTGGGCACCAAATTCAGGCCTTCGAAACTTAATTTATCCGAAACTTTGAACTGAAGCTTTGGATTCGTCACTATGAATGGTGTTGCAAGTGTTAATAGCAACGCGATGCCGTTGCGCTTGTTCCAAACTTCATTTTTCGGAGCTAGATTGAGTTTCTTTAAGTCTCAGGAGTAACCAATTGAAGGGCAATGTCTATAACTCAATCCAATGAGTCAAAACCTGCGCATCTCCCTGAAGTGTTGAAAAGTTAAGCCTAGAAGGTCTGATTTTGGCTCCTAATCGAACATACCCTAAACTAAGCCAACTCGTCCGAAGCCTCCGGCAGGTGACTTGGCTTTCTTTGCTTGAATAACAGTTTAGGCACTGTTTGTGAATCAATTTCCCGGCCGGAACGGTCGGCATCTCAATCATTCTCCATAAAATAGAATTTTCAGCTTTTTCAAGCGAGCCTGAGTGATTTTAATGCAAGCTACACCATTTAAAGGCACGAAACCAAAGTTCCTATCTTCAGTTCCGGACAAGTCAAGTCGAGTTGGCTTGGCTTAAATCGACTTTGACGACCCAACCGAGCGTGCCTTTGCTTAAGAATGCTTCGTGTAGAATTTCAGAGAATACCTAAAAATTGAGTTTTTCAGTGACAAAGTTACCTGGCAAAGCTACGGCTGTAGTTCAGCACTTGAGTAGTACAGCAGGCAGGTATGTTAAACTTGTTAAGTATTTTGGTGAACCTGCTGTCGATGCTTGTATGAGCAGTTTAGGAACACTTGACGTAAAGAATCATAAGTAATGCTTAAAATCTCAAATCGAAGCTAATACTTCCAGTAAGTTTGTCATGCACTCTATTTGATATACAGCTGAGGCGTGTTGTAATCGCAGGTTTTGTGTCACTGGTGCTGCAGTTCGATTTTATCCCTATGAAGATAGTAAAATTTTCATAAACGCCTGCTTGCAGAAGGACCAAGAGAAGGACCCACCTCACCTGCTGAAGGATGTCGAGAACAGCCCGTTAGTGCTGGTATGTAACGGGTCTGTGTACTTCATGCCTAACCCGTCGGCGGCACCCGTGCTTCTCACCGATGACGACACACCAGAGACCGTGACCTACGGACAGCCGGACCTTCTGTACGAAGGTACGTCTGTAAAGACCGCACTGTTGGACCTACATTTTTTTTTTACCTGTCACCTCCTAAAAGTTTCTTGCAGCCTATAAATATAGCAAGGAATTATGTAACAGTGCATATAATAGCTTCAATAGACTGTATCTGGTACCTACTCATTTAGCTACATACACGGACTGTTATCTGGAGAAGATTATTAGTTTAGGCAGCTGGCTGTAGACGGACCAACGGGCCCATTCCTAAACAGCAGCTGAAATTTACACTCTTGTCCTCTATGAGCTTTTCTATTTTATCAGATTTATATATATATATATGAAAACGTCAAAGGAAGAACAATCAAAAGAATAAACTCAGTAAATTTATTGATCATGCAAGCACGATTCATAATGCAGATCCGCGGAGCTCGGAGACGTTAAGTTAGTTGGGACATGAAAGATAGGGGAGCGTCAGAGGGGCGTTAAGAATATGTGACTCTATGAGGAGGAGTTCGTAGCTTTGGAGGGTGTTGCTTACATTGAAATGGGCAATTCTATGTCAAATCTGACAGCAATATCAATGTATCAAGGAAGTTGTAACTTTTGACCTCTCAAAATAAGCGCACTGTCGTGTCTTAAACTATGAAGCAACGGTATATTTTTTGTGAAATGTGGACACTGCATATTACATACGTAACTCGCAGCTAATGGTATGCAATTTTGTACAAAATACTACGTTGCATGATTTTATACTCTTTCCTCTCAGACATACTCAGAGAGCCCTCAGCTGTGTGGCCAAGCCCTAGAGGACTCTCCCTCCTGGTGGGGATGTTCAACGACAGCGGTGTGAGGGTGCTGCCGGTGCTGCGTTATAAGGGTGGCTTCCCAACCCTCCACAGCCTCAGATACTCTACCGTAAGTTTTTGTGTTACCCGCCGGTGAAGTGAGAAAAGTAATTAATTTTTTGTTCCGCCTGTGTCTACTTTTGCCTATTTTGCAACCATAAAGTACGAAAAGAAACTGAGCCATCATCTGATTCGCCTGGAAGCCGTCATGAAGGTTGACCAAGACGTGAAAAATGCCAAAAATTGCTGACTCGTCGCTTTTAATCCACTCCCCTTTCTTCGTGGGTCATGGTCTTATGATACGAAGAGTTCTAATTCTTTCTATTTTAAAGTGTTGAGTCAAAAAGCTTGGCAATAACTCTTATATCTCGCAAACGGGTTCGTTAACATACATATGTACGCAAAGGCTAGCTATTAGTCAGCGACCAAGATATCAATGGGCCTCTTACCCAAGCTTGAGGCTCCTAAAGGTTCTATGGAATAGAACCGAAGATAAGAATTGGATTTATGAAGATAAGAACTGGATTTACCGCTACACGATCCAGAGCGTAAGACCCAGTCGAAACAGGGGCTTTCTGGGGTTATTCCGGATAACTCACATCCAATGCCTAAAGTTCAGCTCTGATGGGGATGATCTCCGTTATCTCAGATAACAAGGGGATAATTCTAATAGTTTTCCCTATCATTAACACGTGTGAAGAGAACATACTGTAATAGGTCTCAGGCAAACAAGGGTGTTTTGGAGAAAAATATCAACGGGGAAGTTGGGATTTGAAAATATTTTCACCTCACTCTCTTTGGAGTCCTAATGCTCTTTTAGGCTTTTTCAAAACTTAAAGCGCGAAGACTTGAAAGTAAAACGATTGGAAGCCACAAATATGGAAAGCTACTGTTTCAAGATGGATTTTTGAAGGCTAGCGACTTGGAAAAACTACTTTTGAAAGTGCATTGACTTGCAAAGAGGTGATGTTATATCTGCTGTTGTTCAATTATGGCTCCTCATTATAAATTAGCAGAACTATTTGACTCCCGTCGTACATATTCCTTATCTCTTGGAGTGCGGAATAACTTGCGCATAGAGAGAGACATTTCAAAACGGAAGCAGAATCGAACAGCTCTCAGTTGAATCCATGCTACACAAGTCTGAATCTTTGCTACCATGTAACACGCAATCAAGTTACGATTGACTACGTACTGTCGTAAATGCCAATTTGAAAATTATCCATCATACATTAGTATCACGGAGTTAGTTTTACTTTTCGAAGTTAGTCAAAAACATGTAAAAAAATTAAATCTAACAGGACTTTCGCCAGTCCTCACCCTCTTAGATCGTCAGGGTGTTGGATGAGTTTCATTCATATTCACCCCAGCGGCTATGCCGGATTATGCGCCGAAACAGATCATGCAGTGGCAACAGAGTTCGTTCGTGATTGCACTAATCAAACGAACTGCAGGCTACACACATGCAATGCGACTATAGTAGGATTTTTGAACTCAGTAGCAGCAGGCTAGGGTGCTGAACTCGTAGAACTGGACCTTGCAGGTTGGAATGCAACAACAGACAAGCGAGTTTTTCATCGCTTGACGCTCTGACTCAGCATTTGATAGTTTTGCAAAGTTGGCTGCCGTGGGGGCACTTACCTTTATCAGAAATTTTAAGGGTAGGGGCACAGGTTGTTGCATGAGAACCTACCGTCGAAGGTTCCATAGTTCTTAACGACCGGTAGTCGACTGCAGCCTTACACTCCTATAGATCCAGATGGCCTAATGCGCAGCACGAACCAGTGTGTCTGAATTGCTTAATAGGCGTGCGGTGAAGATTAACTTACTGTACGTTTTTTAATTTTATAAAAAAATTAACCCATTTCGCTTCTCTAAAACACATTTGCTTTTGGCAGCTTTTGGCCCCGGTAACTCGCACGGTTGACTTGCATGTACCAACTTTAACTACTCCGAGTAACTTTAGGGAGAAGTAACTCTATTTTATGGCAGCAAAGTTATGAAGCTAAAGTTTTTATCATCAAATTATCTTCATACGTTACTGGTCAGAGCACCTACAGAACTAGCTGAACTGCTGACTCTACACCCACAGTGTTGGCAATGGTTTTCAGTTCGTCACTGTATGGAACACTCCGGCATCGAGAGGCGAGGTTCCGGCATCGAGAGGTTCCCGGCACTGAGTGCTTTTGTTCTTCGCTTTCCCAAATCTGCAGAATTCTAGAATCAAACCCAACAAAAATCTAGCTAGGTGTGGTCACTGAAGGCAAAATACTGCAGTCTCGTTATTACGTACATCAAAGGAGGTGATGTTTGTGCTGCAGTTCCTTTGGTTGTTGTCTGTCTGATAGATATTATGTCTGCTTATCCATCCGTTGGTTAGCAAAGTAATTCAAAATGTTTTGGACGGAGCTTCAAGAAGTTTACTGGAACTTCAGTAGCATCACAAAACAGAAATGATTAAATTCTAGTGATGATCCGTGGCTCTGTTTGTTAGTTTGCTGGTTTTTGTGTCAGCTAACTGCAAAATTCGGAACTTTATATAAGAATTTAGTGAAAATTGCGTGAACTGTTTAAAATGTCTTGGGAATGAATGACTGAATTTTTGTGATTATCAGTTGCTCCGTTTGTTTGTTTGTTAGTTTTTCTACTATTCTAGCTTGTAGCAGTGCGTTGCTTGGTAGGATCTCTGGTCTCGGAGTACATCTTTAGCTAAATATTATCAAGAGTTATTTACATATTCTTCTTTTCCTGTAACTAAATTACACCATTCCTACAACTTTGTGTCAATGGGCAGCGCCGTTTGTAATCCACACCTTAGAACAGCCCATTTTCCCACCAGGTGGGGACTCCCCTGCCCGAAGTAGCCCTGTGGTTGTATGACCTCACAAGTTCTCAGTTCCCCCCTACTCGCAAGCGACTACTGCCTCCCTCTTCTTTCAGAGAGTAAGTACTGAAAAGACAGCCTTTATTATGTGTCCACTCTATTCGGAGGTAGTTTTCCATTTTGCGCGTGTGACATTTTTTTTACTATACCTCAAATTAAGAGATATGCTGTGAGGACCTAGCGTGTTATTTGCTATATTACCTCTGAAGTGAATTTTACAGTGTATCTAGAAACTGACCTTCCTTATTCTTTGCTTGCCGTCATCAAGAGCCGAGGAAAATACTATTCTGTTTCTTGGGATGAAATCACTATTTTCCTTTCAATTCTTTTTCATTGTTTTTTTTTCAGCTAGTCAAATGATTTCTGATCAGGACCCAAGGATTTACTATCTAGGAACTTACAAAATCTCTGCATTCCAAGAAAAAGAAGATCTATGAACCCCACAATTGTAATTAGGACTGCAACACCATTATGCGGAATCTCCCGCATGTTCGCCCAGCCAATGAGAGAGCTCGTTGCATCGTACTTGGGCTCGCACACGCCAAAGAGAAGGAGAGTTGAAGTTTGCGTTTGAACTTACCAGTCGCCAGGGGTTGCCGGGCTTTGTACATACTGTACCTTGATACACTTGAGCCCTGGACGTTAACGAGCATGTGTCTTACTTTGGACACAATGAGTAGATGTACGTATATAGTGTATCCTACTTGTGATTCTGATGGGCCAATTTATTGAAAATTATTTGCCCATATCAAATTGTCCTTGTTGTTGCTGTTTTTTAATAAAACTAAGACATGATTTAGTAAAATTCATGACTGACCATTCAATACACGAATTGATACAGTATAACCATTTTGTTGGTAATAACACTGTTCAGTAATGTGCCTTACTCTCTAAATAAGTATTAGGAGGAATTTATATACGATGAATGTTGATGACAAATTGGAATCTCCTTGGCGGTTTAACCCGTTAATGCTGCCAAAGTCTCAATTTGTGTGACAGCTATTGCACGCAGAGATACAATACCACAATTCATTTACAGAAGATAGTTGGGTCAAATTTGAGTGTATGCGCTTCGCTCCTAAATTTTCAGCTTTGTGACGTCACAATTGCGTCATGCCCCTGTTCCAGAGAAGAGTCTTTGATATTTCCACAGTGGCATGACGTAATTTTGACGTCACAAACCTAAAAATTTAGGAGTGAAGTGTATTCACCCAAATTTGACACAACTATCTTCTGTAAATGAACTGTGTACAATACTTGCTCATGATCATATTATCTAAGTATTAGTACGCTCGTTCCCACCTACCAATATGTATTTACTTGCGGTGTGTGTCCCGCTTTTCATCACTAATAGACGGAAGGAAATTAGAGATTCGATGACTTTGGGAAGCTGGGTATCTATGATACGGCGGGGGTCAGCAGTGCGGCGCAGCTGGGCAAGGTCTTTTTTATAATTCTTTTTCTTCGGCTGAGCCCTATTGTATGTATAAACGTGTATCCTCGTTTGCTGCTAGACTGGGAATTCCGCGGTTTTTGGTTAGACGGAGAAACTTCACCGGGAATCTGTAACGTAGCCAAGAAAATTTCCATGAGGGGAGGGGTGAGGAACTGCTTGACAACCCAAGCTAGGCCCTAAGCAATGCAA
>LQNS02007217.1:10315619-10332782 GCA_001587735.2 Parhyale hawaiensis | reverse complement strand
CCAGCCAACGATTCTGGAAAGAACCTTGTGACTGATACTGAAGAAGATGAAAATTCACCGCATTCGGCAAAGTTTGGGAACCAACACGCCAAGGAAGAAAATTCGAAGCAACAGAACGAAGGAAATTCTCGTCCCCCGCTGCTGTTGAATGCCCAAACTTCTCCCAGGTAAGGCCATGTAATATTAAATAGGGCTTTGGGCAATAGATGACATGAGGGTTCTATGCCCAAAGCGGAAGTAAAAATTAGTTCAGTCATAGCTGAATCACTGCCTCGTACGCCACGCAAGTGCATTTAAAATGATTGGCAATGCAACACAAAAGTATATATATATAGACGAAACAAGCAGGTAATATTACAAATTACAATATTTTGGATGGGGTCAAAGTGGTGCTATGCACACCGTCCAATAAACTCTTCAATACAGTCAGCATCGTACTCTTCCGTACAGTCAGTTTGTGGCCAATAGGAGAGTCTAGAGCGAGGTATCTCCACAGTGCACGTAACTAATGACAGCCGCTTGATTTTTCCAATACCGTATCTAAAATTTAGCTCAGGAATGCCATTCAATATTTGCACCTTCCATTAAATATCTTTAATACTGGAATGAATCTCTGGTCGTAGTACTGAGTGGCCGTGAGATACCTCGAGGACTATGTACCTAACTCAATTAGAAGGGCAGATAGCCGTAATGGACTACCTAGCACTGTCTCAAACATATCCATCTCATGCTAAATGGAGGAGGCACAGCTGAGGATGTTATATTATCGTTGAACTTATCCCAACAGGTGTGGAGTAACTTACTTGGCTACTTGGTAATACCGAAGCTTATATTTAAATTTAGAGTATGAGTAGGATATGATACCTATATATGTATAGATGAGTTGTTTAAGCTTGCTAGTAACCGAATAAGTTTTCAGCTAATTTTGTGCAATTTTTCTAGAAATATACTTCACTCCCAGATTGCAGTCAGGGTTAGATGAAGCGTGTTAGCTTAGACTGGGTTGTTTAGGCAAGAAGAGCAGTGCTAAGTTAAACTAAGTTATGTTAAAATAACGTACTTTAGGCTTGCAAAATTTGAGAAAATAAAAGCCCTAATTAACCTTGGACTTTTCGTGAATCCCGCCAGTCTCTAGAAATGAGCACCTTATTTATAGGTGCAGAGCTCTACTGGGCTAGCTAAGTTGATGAGATTGTAAAAATACTAAAAAAATTCCCAGAGCTGGGCACTTGCGGCCCAGTCACATGACTAAAAAAAACACAAGCCTACGGCTCCGGCCTTTTTCTCTTGCGCCAGGGCCGCAAGTGTCCACGAGTGCCCAGCTCTGATTATTCCTCAAATGTTGCCAGGCTGGCAATGGGCGTCCTGGCAATGCCGTTCACGTTGCATGTTGGATTCCAAGTTGGAATTACTGAAGGCGGTGGAGTTGGAGACAACAAGAAGGAAGACAAACGTTATCTTCACGCGAAGACGGTGCTAACGCTTCCACCGGGTTGGACCCATGATGACACTACTCTATTGTATCCCTTGGTAGTGCAAGTGTGAGTATGAGTAATTAAATAGTAACTTCAAATATTTATCTGAAAAAATTAATTATTTAATTGATTAAATGAAACTGGGAAAATTACTTATCTCATGCTGATAGGTTGCTAGTAGGCGATTGGTAATCAAGTTCAATTAAATTCATTTGACATAAATTTAGTGCAAGGCTCATTTATTCGTTTATGAATATTTTATCACTATGTTTTTTTTTTTTGCCAGAAAGATTGACGGTAGCTCTATGCTTGAATTATTATAATGACTTTCACAATCTACCGCGCTAATCGACACGCAATAGTGTGTGTCGAGCTGGATCTTCGTAAAATAATTTATTCATTTCGTTGAAAGTGCATCGTACTTATAGGTAAACATTATATCATTTCTTTTCTCTCGATAAGATAAAAATGGCAGTCACGCCGCTTCCGGATATTTAAAAACCCAAAATGTCCTGAAGAAATCCACTGTTTTCTGAAACCATGCACTAGCTTTCTACAATTGTTACTTTGTGTGTGAATTATTAACTTTTTCTAATTTTTGAACCGGATTCAATTTTTTACGATGTTCTAGACGTATACATCATTTCTCACAAAATGTCCAGGATCGGGACTCTGAGTGACTAACCACTGAATATTTTATTCTCAGACTAGGATCAGAAGAAATTTTGGACTCTCCAGATGAACTGGACCTGGGCTGGGCAGACTATATCGCATCTGGTCACCAGGTGGCGCACGTCAAGGTCCAGCTGTGGGGCAACGACCCATCTACCCACCGGTCCACCCACCAGCTGGCTGAAGCCCACCTAGAAGCCGTTAAGTAAGCCATTTCCATTTTTTTCTTCAGCCCTTAATATCCCCTTTAGTACCTTACCCGCCCATCAGAGAGTGAATCAAGAATTCATTTGGTCACGCTCGTCATTATTTTCCTAACAGTCATGATACGGCTATGGAAGACACATTGCTCTTGTCATCATGATTGACGCTGAGAAATATTAAAGTATATCACCAGCGGCATTTCAGTAGAACATTATTATCTTCGTTACTGCGATTCTAGCAACTACTGCATACGGTAGCCTATTATAAAATAGAGTATTTAGCAAGAATTTATTCAATATATCACCAGCCTCCCAGAGGTAAGCACTTGCCTACTAATCTGCAAGTCAAATTCAGACAAAGCTATGGTACTCATCACTTTTATGATTTTGTATTTTATTGCAATAATCTACCCTAATCGAAGTTGGAAGTTCAGAATAGGTTTTCGATAATACTGAAATCTGTGTAGTAATTTCCGTAGGCTTTCTCAGATTCTCGCGAAATCTACCAATATGATTTGATAGCTTCATCAAGTGTCTGTGACGAAACAGTCAAATGATAGTCAGTTAGCCTGGGAAAACTGTGCCATAGCATTATTTTAGGATTAGGATTGCACAACATACTATTACTTTACATTTTATTTAAATATACCTACTAAATTAATACGCCTGTTGCGAATACCGCAAAATTTTCCTAGTTATTGATGAAGTAAGCAATACGAAGTCATCGATCTATCATCAAGAATAGAAGACCTAAAATAGCGTTTTTTACTGTCACTACTTGACATGAATACTATTATGATGACGAAATAGTAATGAATTAATATATTTCTTTCAAATATATGAAATTATTTAGTGTTCAATGAATATAAGAAATACCAGGCGACGTTAGAGCTGCTCAGTCACTCATCAACTTGAGCGTACGATTTCACAATGAATGCTCTCAGCATAAGATATCTCTGTCGTTTTCACAGACAACTTGTGCATCCTCTGTCGTTTTCACAGACAACTTGTGCATCCTCTGTCGTTTTTACAGACAACTTGTGCATCCTCTGTCGTTTTCACAGACAACTTGTGCATCCTCTGTCGTTTTCACAGACAACTTGTGCATCCTCTGTCGTTTTTACAGACAACTTGTGCACCGGTACGACTTTCTGGACGCCACCAATGTTGCAATATACGGACTGGGTGGAGAGGCGGCGAGTGTTGCCTTGGAGGCGGCGGCTCTACACCCGCCGTACTTCAAATGCGTGGCGGCGGTGAACCCCATAGCAGACTGGCACATCAACAGTGAGACTTAAGTGACGATAGTCTTTTACCCTCGGGTTTCGACTTCACAGCGTCCGAATACGTCGCTGGTTCTGCGTAAACAATGAAAAGTGATCTAAATTTTCAGTTGCTCTTCTCGGAAAAATTTGAAATTTGGCGAGTATCTACCCTAGCTAAACCTGCGATTCCCGCGGCTAAGACGGCTAACATTTTATCGAAACTTTTGGTAAACACAGTCGTGACTTGACGCCCACGATGAAGTGTTCGAACGCTGTGGAGTTATAACGCAGGGCAAAAGACTATCGTCTGCAGTGGGCTTTACTTGCTTGTCTGTTGTATTGATGAATTTCTGTGCAAATTTGGTAAGTGCACCAACCCACTAGTAGTTTGGCACAGTGACTGTTGATTACTTGTTCTTGGGCTTCTTCGACAGAAAAACTAAAAGGTACTGTATACCTTTATTGGATTACATGCAAGTTTCAGTAGTACGCGTACTTAACAGACAATGTAGCCTACTGTGGCCTTCACTTCTAACTGCAACTAGAGTTTTTGATAAGGTTGTGGAGTCGGAGTCGGATCCTAGCCGCCAGACTTTCCAGCACGGGCTTTGCCACTGTGCATCCTAACAAATGATTAAAATAAGGACTATGGAACTTCCCCTCTATCGAGACGCTTATACACTTGGAGTAAGACACTCGTCACTGGTCTTCTTTAAATATTGCATTGTCTATAGTTGAAAAGTTTGCCTGTTAGCGACATTGTCCAGCGTCCTGTAATGTTTCACTATGTTTACTGACTCTACCAAAGTATCTTGTGCGACCCTATTTTGCGCCGTGTTTTATGTCAAGTCTCTAATAACGGTGTGTTTATAACGGACAAAAAGTACAGTTCTAACAATATACCCAGTGGTTAGACCGTATTTATTATTACTAAGCTGAACTTGGTTATCTCAGTGCGTATAAGTTTTCAGTTCCATTAACCTACATTATCGTGAAACTTGCCTCATTTAATACTGCCTAATTGAACCCAGTTTCACTTGCCTAGGCCTGTCTGCTTGACAGGAGAAGTTCCTCCAGGTGACCACTCCAAGTCAGTACCGTCCGATGTTAGAAGGATTACTCCAACAAAACGGCTTTATCCACTGCAGGAATTATACAGCTTATTTTTTTGTTTTATGCGAGGGTTGGAAATTCCCGCAGGTGTGTACACGAGCGAAAAACTCCTGGGCCCCTCCAATGAAGAAGGAGCTAAGCAGCGCTACGTAGAGAGCGACGGAGCACGACTGCCTGCTGAGCTCAAGTTAGTCAACTTTCTTGTCTCCCACGATACTCGTGTAAACATTGCCCTTCTGAAAGAATTTCGTTGTCGCGTTTTCTTTTTGTTTTGACTTGCAATAGCAAAAAATTGATGATAATGATTTATTTCTGTAGTTTAATGCTACCCAAGACCGGACTTAGGCTGACGAGTTCTTAAAATAATGGGCTCAGCCTCCAGGTAAAATATAAGAAACACGATTCTTTTATTTTAGTTTCTTTTTTATACTATAAAATAAATTCATTTTCCACTTACGATTGAGTAGTAATTCTTTCAGGCCCTCGTTACTTGAATTAATTAACTTACATTGCATTAGTACTAGTAAAAAGCTGTAAAATTATTTCATGTTGAGATGTTGAGAGAAAGAATAAATTTAGTATCAATGCTCGGCAGGAACAACACGGCCATCTTTCTGGCTCACGGCACCAGTGACCAGTTCGCCCACCACGGCTTCAGTCTGGCCCACGCGCTCAACTTCCACGGGTCCCATTTCTCCCACGTGGTACGTGAATCGGAATAGCCTATTAAAATATTCTCTGTTAACTATTTCGATGCATTAGTCTAAACACCAAAGTGTATATGGAAAAAAACCTTTTAGCTAAGTGCAATCGGTAGACTCGTAATGCTTCTTAAGCCCATTAACGCCCCCTATCCCTTTTGGGGCTTTTAGTAACGGTTATTTACTAAGAGAAATTAACCTTAACTATATCTTGGACGTAAATGGGTTGATCTATTAAAGCCCACAGACTCTCTTCTCGGGTATCCAAGCTAGTGTTATTCCTAGGAGAAATTAAAATCTATTTTGTACGCAAATTAGTCGCCAATTTGAGACCCAAGAAAATCATTAGGTCACTTTTAACTTCGCTCGTTATAATCCAGGAAGCATTAATGCATCCCAGATGTAGTTAACTAATTAGTTAGAAAATCTGCAGTCCTTCATTCCCCAATGCATTTTGGTGTTTAGAAAATGTGCATCTTTCATTCCTGTAGGCAGTTATACAGGTACGCATTTTGAATTTTATTGATATGATTTGATAGATAGAAATCATGCATCTCAGAAATCTTCGGAGATTTGCAGCACGAATTGATAATATGTCATTTACATCATGTTTCCGCATTCATCTTTTCCTTAGTTTTTAATATCATGATTTATATAAAAAAGGTGAACAGTTGAGCAAAACTAGCATTTTCAGCATTGAGCTTAACGTTATATAACAGTTATTAGTAGTTTTTGCAGTTTCATTGCACATCCAGCATGCATGCATGGTGTCTTACTGAATATTTTACTGTAGGTCTACCCTGACGCAAGTCCTGAACTTAGAGACGAACAGGAGCATCTTCTCAGCGAGTACGAGACGTTCCTCTTCCAGACAACTTGTCTCGGCGGAGACCCTAATTTCTACTAACTCTTCCCCTACATCCAACATTTATTGCCATAATACTCAAATACACAGATAATACAGGAACTCCCTATTCCAGGAAGCCTAGCCATGCGGATACCCTATTTTTACTAACTCATTCCCTAGATCCATTATTGCTTTGATACTCTGATACAAATATATTGTGAAAATTCCCTCTTCACACAACGTAGCTAGGAGGTGACCCTAATTTCCACTAACTGTTCTCATGCATCTGTTATTGCCCTATTAGTGATACTCTAATACAATTCTACGTACGAATAGCCCCTGTTCTCGAGAATTTGTCTATTATACAGTAGAAGCATACACTATAATTTCAGCAAACTTTTCCCAGACATCCATTATCAATTCTTAAAAAGATGTTGTGCCTCCCGTTTCTTGGTGCACAACGCATATACTATGTACAGTTTTGCAGAAAATATCTCTGTGTAGTAGTAGTAGTAGTATAATTACCTTCGCCAAAGAGGTTGTGTTTTTATCAAGCTTATCTGTCTGATTTTTTTTGTCTGTCTATTTGCTGTCTGTCACCAAGAAGACTCAAAAAGTTACGGACGGATCTTTACGAAATTTACAGAGACTGTTAGGCATGTTAAGAATAACAGATGATTAACTTTTGGTGAACATCCGTTCCACCGTTTGTTTGTCTGCCTCTCTTTTCTTGGTATCATAACTCAAAAAGTTATGGACGAATTTTTATGAAATTTACATCAGTTGTGTGGTATATCATGAACAGCAAATGACTAAATTTTTGTGATGATCTTTTGGTTCGTTTGTTTGTTTCTGTGTTTAATTTTATGTTTGTTAGGAAAATAGCTAAAAAAAATTATGAACGGATCTTTATAAAATTTACAGGAATTGTTAGAAATGTTGAAGGACATAAATGATCAAATTTTGGTGGTGATCGGCTGGTCTATTTGTGTGTCTGCCTATTGTTTTTCAGAATGCTTGTAAGCAAAAGTTATAAACGGATCTTCAAGAAAAGTTATAACCGGATCTTCAAGAAATTACAAAAGCTGTTATTACTGTCAAAAGACACAAATGATTAGATTTTGGTGCTACAAAAAAAAAATCATAGTTTCAGAATCAATTTGAAGTTTTCGTTACTGTTGCCTTGCTTGAAATAGGTATGCGCTCTCAGAGTGCTCTACTTGGCGATAAATCTTTTCAAGACATTGACATTATATGCAGATATTTTCATTTATAAATAGCGAAAAGCGTTACACGGTGTTTCTAATTTCTTTAAAGAATGCTGACAATGAAGGAGTTTTTGCTGATATCGTGATAAGATTGATGACATTATGACTAATTATTTCAAAAAATAATTTATTATCTATATAACATGTACAAATAATATCAGCAGCAACATAAACTTCTACTTTTACCATTTACAAGATTCACGTACATTCATCAAAGCTGAATGTCCAATTTTAGATGAAGTCTCGAACATAATGTTCAGCCTGGTTCCTTATACTGTAGTGACAATTGTTGGTCCCATGAACACTAAATTATTGTAGGGTATTGCAGCTTTCCGGCCTTACCCTGATCCTGGTATTATGAGTTCACTTTAAGCCAGTCCATAGCAGAAAATCCTCCACCTTATATTCTTGGTATACAATAGAATGAGCCACACTTATATCAACATAAAGAAATTGTTACTCATGAAAAAAATCAGCTCTACAGCAAGTGCACAAACGATTTGAACAACACTTTCGACACACGTTCCCTTGAAAACTACAGGTATATAATTATGTATATAAGTTTAGCAGAAATTAAAATTAAGAGCTACTTGCTGTTGAGTCCTAAGGCGCTACCTACCTCTTGTTTAACAGCCATAAGACTACAGACTTAGTTCACAGTTTATATTACGTTTACTCTAGCAAAAGACAAAATGGTTGATTTCTCAATTAGCGCCGAAGTTTTTCCTATATTCAAGTAGAATAAATGAGCACCATTGCGTCATATATGAAAGATTCGGCATAAGGATAAATACTTAACTCCATCAGCCATAAAATTCAATGCAACAAGAATACCATGGAAAGCTACAACTAAAGTAGTTGGTCAGATGTTTCCCCGCCTTCGTTCAGCCAGTTTTCTCCCGGTCAGTGTTATTTGAAAGTCTTCCATTGACTAGTAGTCTAACGTCCCTACTGTAGATAGAGTGAGAGTGCTAGCCGAGCCAATTTGCTCTTCCTCTTTGCCTCACTTCTAACTGTTTCTAGATAACATAGACAGTATCATATCCTGTCCTTGTTTGAGAATAAAACGTGTATATGCGTGGCGTAATTATATTAATAACTAGAAAAGTAGTCTTCTAGTGGTTTGGCTTCGTTATCTCGCTAAAAATTCTGGAAAATCTATGGCAGCCAGTAAGAACCTAAAACTGGTTTCTAGAAAAAGCTACCAGCGCATTTCTACTTTTTAGCAAAACAAAACACTCAAAATTTAATTCACCAGTTTACCATTACCTCATACTAAATGTAGAACACAAGATCACACGCACTAATTCGAGTAAGTGGGTAAATAACAATATTATATAGGTACATGAAATTACAATCCATCAGGGATTCTGTGAACAGCTTCACCGCAAACACCACATGGGAGGACCGAAACAGATAAAACTCAAGCGGACCTTTGGAACATTGTAGATTTTAATTGCCAGGTATCCAAACAATTTCTGATGTGAAGAGCCATTCCTAGTAAATGAAATTATTAATTCAACAGAAACTGACCTACTTTTAAATAGAAAAATATGGTGGAACATAATCCGATTCATTTTCAAATAGAAAAACAGAGTTGGAATCAACATGAAGCGTGCAATATCTATCACGAGTTCTGTTATATGTATGTGAAAAATATTTTCATTGGCATATTGTTTTTCAACAATTTGGTTGAACGTTCATTTGAAATGTATTGTACTCGTACATATGTTGTTTTCGTAGAAGAATTAAAATTACTACAAAATATCCAATTACGTTCCCATACACTACCCATTTACTCTCGGTAATTTGTAACTTTTACTTATTTTTTCAACAGCTCAATTATCTTTACCAGCATTGGATCTGATCTCACTGATCTCACTCCTCACAGACAATAATAGTTGCCGTAGTAATACATAATTATAGCATTAGAGCACGAAGAGTACAGGGCACTCATCAATCAAAATTATTACACTGCAGAAATAGTTACACCATAACACGTATATTATACTATATTACTATTGATACTAGCAAAAAAAAAAACACTACAGAAAACATCACCATCGTAGTCGACCTGTCAGGTATCATGAGCATAGCATTAATTAGTAAAATTACACTTTCACACTTTTATAGCATTTTTGGACTTTTAACACTTATGTAACTTTCCCTGTCTTTTTTTACAGCACACCTGCAGTTTTTGGCGCTGTACTTTTCTATTTTTCTCAGTCAAAAAATTTGTGGATTAATTATTTTGACTTTTTTTATATTTTTTCAACAGGGTGTTTGCTGTTCTGCGTCATAATTGTCTGCAATTTTCTTCCTATACTCATATGTGATATTTACCCTATAGCGTCTGTGTAGCTAGTAGAACTGGTGAGCCAATACCACAAGAGCAGAAACCCTAGTAAGGATCACAATAGCTTAAATCATGAAATTCATTAAGTTATAAAATTGTTGAACTTATAACATTAGGCCAATCTTTCACTCTAGAGCATGTATTCAACTAGCAGATTATTAAATATAAGATAACACAAATGACTCAAGAAAGCCCGTAACACTGACAACAATATTTACTTTACTTTTTAATTTATCGAATTTACTAAGTGACCTCACTTATAAAATGATTCTTGGTATAAACTCTACCGTCCGTGAATCAAGCAAGCTTGAACAGCCAATGAGAAGAGCGCCTTAACTTTCATAAGACTCATTTTACATTTTTATCGCCAAATTTGTGGGGTTACTGCACTTGTCATATTGAGTATCTATTGATTCCCTTACATTTGAGTAGCTAGAAGAATCTTTCCAGGAGCGGCCAATGTCTGATAGTTAGTGGAGATTGGCGCACGATTTTATGCGCAAACTGAAAAGTTGTAAGAACTGCATGATGGCTACCAACGTTTTGCTCGCATGTATTGAAAATTAATCCCAATAGGTTTGCCATGTCTGAAAATTTCGGCAACTATGCTGGTTTCGCTTCATTAGATCGAGTTTCAGTCGTAAGCCCTATAAGTCGATTTACCTTTTAGACTTCCACAAACTTACTTCTGATTTGTAAAAATAGAGTTTTCAACCTTTTCAAGCGTATTCAGATTGCTTCTAACAAGTTCAACATGACCTAGAGTTGCGAAACCAACACACCTGCCAAACGTTTTGAACAAAAGGCATATAGTGAGCTTAGTTTGACTCAGTTTCGCACCGCCAAGCAATGGCGCGTCACATACAGGCAATACAGACGTGTTAAGTTATGCTAGAAGGTATCAGGAGCTCTACAGGCAGTTCCTCCAGCACAGGCCGCTCCCGGAGGATTCCTTGATCCCATCATTCCCATTGAGTGTATGGATATTGTTAAGTGTACCAATCACGTGACCGCCTGACGTCACAGCCAATGGCGTTTTAGGCTGAAGCGCAATTGGCTGTAACGTCACACCACATTTTGTTCTACATGAAGTAAACGGCCATGTGTTGGGTACTCTTGAGCAAATCCTTACACTATGTGTAGACCCCGTGTTGTCACTAACGTTCCCTTCTAACTCCCCAGGTTTACCCAAACTTATCCCCCTCCACGATAACCCCAGAGCGTCATCTGTTGGCAGAACTTGAGTACTTTCTCTTCACGTGGATCCACGACCCTCTCATATACGAGGATCTGGAGGGCAAAGTCCTCGAAGATGGGGTAGAAGAAAATGTCGCCACCTACGAAACCCGCTTCGATATAAGGAGAAGTTATTTAAAATTTAGGGCATTGTCCGGTAGCTAGCAATTTCATTGAATACGAACAAGCTAAGGACGCCTTCGACTGGGCAGCGAAATTAAAGGCTCGTTCGATTGGGCCCCGAAATTGAAGACGTGTTCAATTGGGTCATCAGAGTTGATCAGAGTTGACTAGCGCAGAACTGCAGGCAGAAAGATCGGCTTCGTCAATTTGCATCGTATTGCAGATATTAGCAACAGCACGATTATGTTAGGCCGACTGAAATCTCCATTTTACGGAGTGCGACTACCTTCATGGAAGGCTAACAAGTAGTTGATTATGAGTCAACGCCTGAAACTTGAATCGCCAAGTCGAAGTCAGGGGACCTGGCAAGTTTCCGACAGTCAACATCAAAGGCTCGATTTCACTGCCCAATCAAACCCGCCCTAAATCTTCGACGCTTAACTTGTCTGATATTTCAGAATGAAGCTCTGACTTTGCCCCTTTGAAATGTGTTAGTAGAATTAAACTCAACGATATGACAATGAGCCTGCTAAATATTTCGGTTTACTGAGTAAAACTGAATTTCTGGAATTCTCAACGTTAACCGATAAAGAGTCAATGCTTGAAACTCAATTCAGCAGGTCGAAGTCAGCGTACCTGATTGAAATTTCGAACAAGTCAAGCCTCGAAGGCTCAGTATGATTGAATCACTAATTTCTAAGTCGTATTCTTCGAAGTGTTTCGAATAATGCCAAACTTGTACTTAGAGAAGTGGTGTCAAAACCAGTTCCACGTAATGTGTTGGTTGGATAGAAGGTAAACTATGTAAAGTTTCATAATATTGTATCAACTTATTTTCCTTCAAAGTCTAAAAAGTTCAATAACATTTTTTACGCCAATTCTACGTCAGCGGCGGCGATAAGTAAGCCAGTGATTAAACGGCAAGCCGTACTGTGAGGTCTCAACTGCAGCGTAGTAACTTTTTCAAAGGCCCATCCACACTGCGCTTCAAGAAGCAGAGGCGCTGTTGCCGGCAACTCCACACGTCCACTTAGAGGTGCGTTGTAGTCACTACCAAGTTGGGCTACTGTAACCTGAATATGGTAATTGTAAACCGAACTGAAGCTATCGAGGACTGTCTATCGACAAGCGGTGTGTCGCTATATATAACAGTAATGTATTTTTATATTATCTGGACGCTCGAAGAAAGTGAAATAATTTACTTACTCTGGGTTCCTCAATATACTCGTTATTCACTTGTATGAATCTTGTATTCCCGACATTTTAAACGTTTCTGATCTGTTAGTTGCTTCCATCATCGTAACCAGTGTCGCAATCGTCGTTACTCTTTTCGGGTTCTGATTGCGGCACAGTTTGCAAGCGGAGCGCTCGCCAGTACAGCATCGGAAATCCAAACATGATGATTACAACACGCCTCTAGTGAGTGGGTGAGTGAGGGTCCTGTGTATGTGCAGGGAATTGACCGAGACCTTGGAGCACTTTTTGAGAGAGTGCGGGTTTTGCGGTCGTGGATGAAACTGTTTTACATGGAGGGGTTAAACATCGAGCAGCTCTTATGTTTTCGAGTTCCGGATAAACAGCAGGTCTAGTCTAACTGTGTAAGAGGAACGATGCATTCAAAAATCTAAAATGTTCGGAGGTCGGTGGTGGATCAAGCGTGGGAGACTGCGCTGAGGTGGGGCCACTGTTGGTTCTCATGCCGTTTGCATCTGAAATTTGTGCCTGGGCTGTTGCAACAAACAATACTGGGAGTCTAATCAGATCTAGAGCACTTTCGATTGGATCGTCAGAGTCGATATAAACCAAATGGGGAATTTCTCTGAGATTCCGTGCTGCTTACGTCCGGAGCGGGATAGCGATCGTCGAGAGGAACCATCGGACGATTAAAAGAATCGCAGCTTGGGGAGCAATCACCCAGGAGGAGGCCACATTTTGTACAATGTGACTCCTTGGAAGGAGATCGAGGAGGGCTCGATCCCTTCGAACGGTATTTTTAAATAGCATTGGAGAGTGCTATTCGATGTCAACCTCATGGAGGTTGACGAGCGTATCGCCAGCTGTTTTGCTGTTGGAGATGAGGTGTGGGTAAAACCTACTCCACCGTTATGCACCAAGCAGTGGGCGTCTGGCGAGGTGACCGGTGGCATCAGAACACGTACTGTGCGTTAACGGGGCCCTAGGCACGTGCATGACGTTAGGAGACGTTTTTACGGTGGCGTTCGAGGCAGGGTTTCTGCAAATGATGCCAGTGCTGCTGAGGTCGTGTGCCCGTGATTGAGGTCGTGGGTGGCGACGGTGGTATAATTACTTTAAAGTTCCTTTCCGGTGGCCGGAGGAAGCTGTAAGTGACGCCTTGATCAGGGTACCGGCCGTACCCAGGAATTATCGTACGTCGACTGGTGAGCCTCAACATGATGAAGAGGCCACTGGTGATGCTCTCGATGAGCCAGTGACATTAAGGCGGTTGCAAAGAGAGCGGTGGCGTCCAGCGTATATGGACGAATACGAGACTTGGTTTCGTAAGCAACAACGGAAGATATTGTCTTAGGGTTCCCCTTTGTCTATGTTTGGGAAAAATCGCTAGCTGCTACCGTGCAAGCGTGGCAGGTTTGCCTGATATGTCAGTGCCCCATTCTGTAGCTTCTACAGAGAGGAGGGAGCCAGGAGCTTAGCCAGTGAAGCTCAAGAGTCTCTTATGGCTGTCAGCCAGTTGCCGTGTTCACCAATCCCATATAAATAAAGAGTAGCTTATGGCTGCAGCCAGTCGCTTATGCACCAATCGCATATCTGTAACTCGGTTTGTCTGCTGCTCCCCCTTGAAACTCATTGCTTCTTCGTCACTTCCACTAATTAGATTTATGAACGCGTCTCACAGCCATAAAAGACTTAGTTGACTCACTGGTGAATCTGTGCAAGAGCCGCAGGGCTCCCTCCTTCTCTATTGAATCTCCTTGGTGCCACTAGCTGTGATGGTATGTGGTCTCCTGCGTTCCTATTCACAGTTGCGTACGTTTCAAGGCTTTTGAAGCTGACAGAGAGGACTGTGGAGACCTGGTGGGCATTGAAGGGGGAGATTTGGCTTTCTATGAGGGGTCGGAGCAGGAGGAACGCTTGGATGGGGTAAGGTTACCCAGGGGGTCACATGAGATCTCGATGGAAAACAGTCTCGACAAGGTGTCTACTTCTCCAAAAACAGAGCTCGTCGAGTTCTCTTGATACTTTCGTCGACTTCTCTCGTAATATAACTAAACTGGTCTAATATTATCCAGGCCCTCAGGGGCATGTTCTGGCGGACCCTTTTCCTACCACAATACATTTGGACCTCACCCACCCAAGGGTCCCTAGTCCCTTTTCAGTATCTTGCCGCAGTTCCTGCTGACGAGGTTAGTTTTGTAAAGTTAAGTAGGCTCTCAATATTTCACTGTCTGTTGCGGGAGGTGGGCTGCTCGACTTGGTCGAACTAATCCCGCTAGATGTCTACTATCTTGTTTTTCGTTTCCTTCTCCTGTGCTGCTTGGCTGAGCAAAAGTGTTTCGCCGTACCCGCGGTGTTAAAGATGCACAATTTGCGCCTTTTTCCCATCAGTAGCGCACTGACCATTCTGAGACCTCCCGGCAGAAAAGCTGAGACAAAAATCATTTATAACTTAAAACGAGACATACCTCGCGTCCTAGTTCGGCGCGATATAGATAATGTGACGCTGATGCGCCAGTAAAATTTGTAGTGAGTTATTATCTAAAGTGAGATCCAGGAGTTTAGAAGTGAAAGCTAGAGTATATAGATGGAGTGGTGGTGGTGGTGGTGGTGCAAGGAGGTGCCAGGCCTGTGTACTGGATGAGGAAGAAACTGTGGAGCATGTGGTGGGGGAATGTAGCTGGTATGAGGAGGAAAGGCAACTCTTAATTGAGGTTTTGAGAAGGGAATGTAGTACTGAGGTGGTGGGGGGGGTTACTTTGAGAGGGAGATAAGGGTATTTTATCATCCTGGGCTCTGAGAATGGAATAACAATTGCTGCCATAATGGGTCGTAAGAGGTTCTTGATCGATATGTGATCGAAGAGGAGAAGGGGGCTGGTTCTGGGAGAGTGGAGTTATTGAGTAGGTAGATAGATCGACAAAGAGCACAAGGCTGTTTTGAAAGAACTAACTCTGGTTAGGCTCCAGTTTAAAGTCAAAGTGTACTGCTTTCACTACCACTTCTAATATGATTTAGTTTCCGTAAGGGAATGGAAAAAGTTATAGACGGATTTTATTGAATTTACATGAGTTGTTAGGTTTGTTACGAAGAATGAATGGCCAAATTTTTATGATGATCTGTTTGCTCGTTTGTTTGTTTGTTTGTTGCGATGCTTAATTTTGTGCTTGTCTGCACTATAACTCGAAAAGAAAGCTACTGTAGATTGTCGATATCGATGGGAAAACTCTATTTTCGTCGAGATGTCGATTTTGACTTCCGTCGAAATCTCCTGTTCCCGCCCAGGGCAAGGTTCGTGATTATCTTATGTTCATATAAGCACACTGTGGTTGTGCCGGTGGAGTTTCTGCGCTTTACGAGTTTCTGTGTGTGCTTTGGGTGTACGGGCACATTCTTGTGTTCGCAGTGTGCACTGCTCGGGGTTTGGCGAAACTCTTATAAGAAAGTCATGTGAAACCAGTAAAGCGAGCATATTATAGCGTGAAGCCGTGAACAAACTAAAAATTGGCAGATATGATACAGGTGATCTCATCTTCGTATCTCTGCTTCGAAACTAGTAAAAAAATATTTCAAGAGCAGTCAAGCTCACCTATACTTCTTCCAAGTTAAAATAAAGTTTCCTTTAAGTTGAATTTTGCTCTGTCCAATACCTACTGAAGGCATAACCAACAGACACATGGACTGACGTACGGAGTCTAAGTTGAATAATATTATGGATGAACTCTTTCAAAAAAGCTACCTCTTTGCTGTCCGAAGTAGCGGATAGAACCTCGTGATATACGTCTCTCCTGTCCGATACGCTAGTCGTTACTAATGTACAAATTCCAAAGTCCTTCTTAATTTAATAGGGCATCTAATGTTATGACCTCCTACTTGACAAGGCTGCTTAATGCTTATTAGTCTACCACTTCTCCTACAGTTAAGCTTCGCAACTGACTCATCTCATTTTCTTCAGGTAGGCCTACCAGTTGAGTGACAATTTAGTTGCATATGCATATGGTACCTAATTAATTAGCAATTTGTTATTATTTCAGATACGTTATTACCCATATGTTGCGATTATTATCCTAGTGCAGTGGTGGTTAAGTGACAACGGTTCGGCATCACATCAACAGAGGCCCGGGTTCGATTCCCCGGACGGCACGCCACAGATTTACACTGCGTAGAATACTCCAGCATCGAGAGGCCAGGCGATGCACGATGAGACCATGAGGGATCCTAAATTGACTCTCATCGCGGACTGCTTCTCCTGCTCTTCACACAATTGAATCTTCAAAATTCTAGAATTAAGGCAAAAAGAAAACCTTGATAGGCTAGGTGTATCCACAGTATAATAATCCACTCATTCCACTGTACCCTGTATATGAGATAATAAATGATGTTTGTTTGTTTTTGTTTTGCCCCAACAGTGTAGTGAAATCGCTCCATTAAGTAGCTACCGAGAGGTTGATCGCAGACTGGGGCGTGGGTATATTTCCATCAGCAGGCCAGGGTTCCCAGCCATAGGGTAGAGGTTTTAGTCTGCAATCACTTTTACACCCTTCTATTAAGAAACTGTTGCAAGACAAACCATTGATGCTAGTTGTGGTTCAATTCGCTTTTAGGACCATCGCGCATTTTCGATATTTTGAAGTCATATATGAGTAGAAGGACGTATTCTAAGACGTTTTTCACGAATGACGTTTTTGGGGTAAATGCTTAGTTTTCAAG
>LQNS02007217.1:10299069-10314751 GCA_001587735.2 Parhyale hawaiensis | reverse complement strand
TATGCATTTGCGCCAGAAAAGTCATTCGTGAAAAACGTCTTAAAATGGGTCCTTTTACCTATATATGACTTCAAAATATTGAAAATGCGTGATGGTCCTAAAAGCGAATTTTACCGAACAATCAGCTAGGGCTCAAATTGTGGCTAAAGAAATGCTTAATAGCCTATGTCCTGCAAGTTGTAAATTGTGGTTCCCCAAACTCGAAGTTTAGCAATTTTTTAAATAGGAAAATTGCATGAAAATGTACCCATCTTTTGGTATTATGAAAACTACCAGTACCACTCTTGGGGAAATAATTTTTTTGAGGGGTTTGCTTGCAATAAAGTTGTGATATCAGTGTTTGACATTGTAATACACATATTGGATTAGCCTCTGGATTGAACTAGCTTAAGTTTTTTTTGAGTCCACTTTGCATTCCCTACGGGGGAGGGGGATTAAGATCACGCAATGCAGGCAAAAAACAAGGAAGTTGTTAGTGTGCAATCAAAATTCAAAGATATTTCTTTTCCATGATTATCTATAGTTCATTGCAATTAATGGGCACACATTTTAGCACTTGGTTTCATATTCTAACATTTGTACTTTTCTTGTTTCAGGATGGTATTAGTCTGCGATCACCATAACGACCACTGTGGTCGACCACAGAGACCGCAGTGATCGACCAGTCGGATATATTGGTTTTGTGATCAACCACAGTGGTCAATCAGATAACCATAATGATCGACCGGTCAGACATTACGGTATATTGATCGACTACATAGGTAACCGCAATGATCGACTGGTCGGACATTGCGGTAAAGGTTATTGATGATTGGTCAACCAGATAACCGCAATGATCGACTGGAAGGTGTAGCCTATAAGATATCAGCGACCTGTGCGTGTTCAATATACCGTAATGTCCAACCAGTCAATCATTGCGGTTATGTGGTCAATCAATATACCGCAATGTCCGACCGGTTGATCATTGCGGTTATCTGGTCGATCACGAAACCATAGTATCTGATCAGTTGATCACTGCGGTTATCTGGTCGATCACAAAACCATTAGACTATATCCGACTGGTCGATCACTGCGGTTTCTGTGGTCGTTATGGTGATTGCAGACTAATGCCATCCTGAAACAAAAAAAGTACAAATGTTAGAATATGAAACGAAGTGCTGAAAGGTGCGCCAATTAACTAGAATAAACTTTTAGATAAATGTGGTTAAAAAAAAAAGTAACTTTGAATTGTGATCGCAGGCAAACAACTTGCATGTTTTTTGCCTGCAATGTGCGATCACCCTCCCCCCTCCCATAGGGTATCAGCCGAATGGGGATGCTAAGTGGACTCATGAAAAAATTACCAGAAGCTAGTCCAATATGTGTACTACAATGTCACACTGATATCGCAACTTTAATGCAAGCAAACCCCTCAAAATAATTTATTACCCAAGAGTGGTAGTTTTCATGATACCAAAAAAATAAGCATATTTTCATGCAATTTTCCCATTTAATAAATTCCTAAACTTTGAGTTTGGGGAACCACAATTTATGACTTGCAGGACATATTAAGCATTTCTTTGGCCACAATTTGAGCCCTAGCTGATCGTTCTAGCATCAATGGTTTGTCTTGCAGCAGTTTTTTAATGGAGGGGTGTAAGAGTGATTGCAGACTAAGCCGGTGATCGCAGACTAATGCCTCTACCCTAAGTAGTGCCGCACCATCCCTGAAAATGACAGGCCAAAAAAATGAAACAAAAACTGGTGGTGGTTTTCAGTGCATCAATATCTAGCTACCAGAATCACACTACACAATTGCTTAGATTTTTTAGTAAAAGAGGGGAGATAAGTAAATGTTTGCACTTGAATCTTTGTGCATTGAAGTATGAAATCATGACAAAATATATTTAAAGGTAAAGTCAACTTAGACCACACCCTCACTTGGGAAACTCACTTGCACTGGTTTGTGCTGGCCCCAGATGAGTAAGTGTAGTTGCAGTCGACCTCGGAGTCACCAAGAACTATGGCACCAATTTGACGGAAGGAACAACTGACCTGAGACCCCCCACCCCCTTCTTCTCTGGGGAAGGCAGTTCCGCCACAGCGCCATGCATGCACACACAACTGCTTAGTCAGCACACCAAGATCTGCAAAGAACTCGCATGCCTAGCTGGGCATTGAACATGTGAGCAATGCAAGGTTTTAGGGCTGAGAATGGAAGCATGCTGCTACCGTGGCGGCATTTGCATACCGTACGACGGGGTAACTCGGGATGATTTTTGAGTTTTTTTTTAATAACTTCTTACTATGTAGCTATGATTTTTGCTACAAACTGGGTGTTATTTTGTAGGTCTAGATGACAGCTACAGAATGGTGCATAAGAAAAAATTCTAGCTTTTAACCAAAGCTAGCAATGAACAAAAAATGAGCATCCCGAATTACTCCGGTATCCGGGGCTACTCACGACACCTGTAAAAAAGTGTTAGAAACATGCTTTTAAACTATTTTTAGAAGCTCAGATGTCTTTCATGATGATTACTGATGTTCACCGTGTATTATTTGACCATATTAATATGTTATATGAAGTTTTTGAAGTTATAAACACCTGTGGAGTAAGATTGAATTATATTTCTACTAGTTATCGTATTCTATCACAAATTTCTAAATTTTTCTGAACTCTATTCTACTTAAGTGCATGACTGATTTGCAGCCAGAGGTCATTGACAGACACTCTATTGTAAACAAAACTGCCCAAAAACTCTGTCATTCACAAAGTAGGTATATGCCGCAATGGTAAATTCTTTGTAAGACGTTCTGATAAAACATTGCAATACAAAGCATTCCTCGCGATGATGTAGAGTCCAGCTAATTTTCTGGAGTATACTATATTCTCTACACTTCTCAGTGCTTGTTACATGTACATCTTGATGTATTTCCTGTGGGAATGTCCGCCATTTTGTTTTGAGAAGAGGCAGATAAATTCTGATTGTGAGATTCTATAGCCAACACCTTAGGCTACATTCCATCTAAGCAACTTTTTGCTCTCCGCCTTTTAGATTATTCTCCCCAGACCTTAGCAGGGGGACTATGGAAAGATACCATTTTTTTTCTAGAATTTTTTTTTAGTATTTGCATGAGCTGAATCGAATGTTTTCTATGCTGAACCAATAGCAAAAATTTTGAAGTTTATTGCCCTATTTTTGTTTTTGTGAAACTGCTTAGTTTGGTTTCTAGTTTCTACAGCCCTTAGCTTAATATGTGACGTGGGACAGCTGTCCCGAGTTACCCCATCATGTGGTATTTCTCTTTTTAAATTGGCTATTTTAGATATATTTCTCTGAAACTTCAGCTGATTAGCTCTACCACTAGTTATTGTGACCTCTCAAAAACCATTCCAAGTAGGTAGCCTACAGGTACTGTATACTTATCTGCAGATGCCTAATTTTTCTCAAAAATTTTGTCCAATCTGCACTCTGGCATAGCTATGCCTCCATGCTAACAATGTATTATTTTTCAGACACCTACAATAGTATCTATGGCTGCTGTGCAGTAATTGGTGACAGGCTGCATTTACACAGTGGATTTGTTGGGAGGCTACTTGCAGCCATTGAACTGCTGGCAGTGCCAGCCAATGTTCAGGATGAGTGTTCAAAACAGCACATCGTCTTACTCACCTTTTTCTTCTTATGGTAAGCACCAGTTTATCTCATTTATAATAGCTTAATTTATGTGTAGCTAGTGTATTTAGCTATGTTGTGTGTTGAAAAATAGGTACCTATAGAGTAACAAGTTTTGTAGTTGAAGTTGTGAGTTTTTAACAGAGTTACCCTTAGCACAGGAAACAAAGTTGGTGTTAAAAAAGATTTCCAACCCAAGTTTAAAGCCATTTTTTCATGTAGGGTTAGGTGCGTGCTATGAAGTTGCTTACACTTTAGACTCTATTTTGTGAAATGATTTGCTAGCTATCATGGAAAAATTTGTCTTTTCTCAAAAAGCTGTAACTTCATTTCTGAGATTAAGTTAGCTTAGGCCTATGTATTTATTTTTTGGAGAGTTGCTGTGACTGAGTGTATGATGTCTACTATGGTACCGTTTTTTTTTCTATTTTCAGCTCATATTGTATCATATCTACCAGGGTTCCGGAGTCAGAGGATTTGAGGGGGAGTTGGAATCTCACTTGCTCTAGGAGTTGGTCGGAATTTTTAGCCCGACTCTGGAATCCCATTTATAAACAAATAACTATCAATTCTGAATTTTCAGTCACAAGTTAAAAAAAACGTTTTTTTAAATGTGGATATTTTTTTTTTTTACATTTCTCTTTTACATCTATAGCTACCTTCAATTTTCCTATTCCATATGATGGGGCCATTGAAAAAATGTTGAGTAGAACTTTCGCACCTTATACATTACGTGAGGGGGGTATGGGGGGACAAAATGATCAATTTTGAACCAATTGTCCTGAAATTTGCATAGTAGCTAGATTTATTTTTGAACAAGAAACACATTTTGCTCAAACAAATTTTTTTATTTGGGCCTTAGTTTTTTAGATAATGGGAAATATCTATAATATAGCTACAGTGGAACCCTGTTTTCCCGGACGTCTCTTTTTCCCTGAATCTTGACTTTTCTGGACTGTTCAGCAAATTAAAATCTAGCCGGAATATATACCAGAAAACTTTGGTATTTCCGGGAAAACTTTGAAATTTGCTTAACAGTCCAGAAAAGTCAACATTCAGGGAAAAAGAGACATCCAGGAAAACGGTGTTCCACTGTATATGCATTTTTCTAAGTTTCAGAGGAATAGAACTCAATGAGTTTTGATGCTAGAATAAAAGCAATGACAGTTTTGGAATCCTTGAAACATTCCTAACGAAACTGTAGAGCAGGATTTTCCATTTTTTGCCCTTTTTTCAACGTGGTTCAAAACCGATTTTTTCTCCTACAATAGCCTATATTTTAATTAGGTAGTGATCGGACAGAATACAAAATGGAGAGGCCAGCTGGAAAGTATTGTTAAGAATTTTTCAAGGATTCCTAAACTGTCATTGTTTTTATGGTAGCATGAAAACTCATTGAGTTCTATTCCTTTGAAATTTAGAAAAAATTCATAGGTATATATTTATATAGGTAGGTACCTATATTTATATATACTTCCATTATCTCAAAAACTAAGGCCTAGATAAAAAAATTGTAGGAGCAAAATGTGTTTCGTTTTCAAAACTACATAGCTACATCTACTTGCAAATTTCAGAACAATCGGTAGAAAATTGAGTTTTTTGCCCCTCCATGCCCCCCTCACATAATGTACGTACCAGGTGCAAAAGTTTTACCCAAATTTTTTTAATGTCCCAAATGATACAAAATATCATTGTATATGTACGATACACCTAGCATCTTCAACTTGATATGTTTCTAAAAACACATTTCTCTTCATTACTGATTTTAAAAAGAACAATTCTGGAGTAAAAGTAGGTGCATGCTATATAAAATACAACGTTTCGGCCATCTACAACTGGGGCCAGAAACGTGGAGAAAACTATTAAATCCTTTGTGAAATTAAATGCCGATTTGAAGTACCTGAAACTTGATATGTGTATGTACTAGCAAAAATTATTTGAACATGTTTAATGTTTACATCAAATATCTACTTGTTGGACCAAGGAGTTGGAGTTGGAAAATCTTGAGGGCCAGGAGTCGGAGTCAGAAATTCTGGAGGGCCAGGAATCGGTCGGACCTTGAACCAACCGACTCCGCAACCCTGATATCTAGAAGTCCAGTTCTGGCTCAATGACTTACGTTCCTAGCTAGTTGGCAGTGGACTCTGAGCTGTGAAGGTTTACCAATGCCTTCCACTTTTGCTGCTTGATACCTCATAATCATCAATACTGATAGCTGTACTTTTTTAAGAAATATGCTACCCTAGTGTAGAAGTTTTTAAATAGCTAAATGTTACATTTCTTCTCATGAGTGTTTGGTAGTTATTTTCATATTACTGGCAATATTAGTGAATCTGGCGATCAAAATCTGATTTGTAACAGAACTTTTTTGTTTGTAGTGTGAATTTTTAGGCAGGCGTCATCTTCTTACTACCTAGATGATGGTAATTCCACGAAACTTGTGATTAAGAATTAAGATGCCCACCTTGTCTAAGTACTTGGCAGCAGCATGGCCCTCTTGCAAGTAAAATCTCAAATTTTTAGTACAGTGGCCGCAAGAACAAAGTTTACCTCTGTACTGCCAAAACAAAGTGATCACTTAATTTGCTGATAACTTTATATTCGCAATCCCACTGCGTATAGGAAAAAAGCCCCGGGAGGAAAAAGGCCCTCGTGGAAAAAAAGCCACCCGGAAAAAAGCCCCCACCTATTTCGTAAAGTACATTTATCGCCTATACTTAATTATTATGAAGCAATTTATGTTTAAAAAGTAAGTTAAATTATAGTTGCTGTACTGCATTTACCTACCTTAACCTAGTCTAGCTTTTTCTAATGCATCCGATTCTAACCACATCTAACTAAGCACAACCTATTCTGATATAACATTGTCTAGCTTCTTCTAACCTGACTTACAAGTTCGTAACTTTTTTCACCTAACCTAAATTAACCTCAGCTAACTTTTCCTTAATGTTTTTTCATAACAGTAATGAATTAAGAGAAAAGCAGGGCTCGCCCACCTAACATTTCCTAATGGTTTGAATCCTTGCGTAATTACCTAACTTTTTGTATATAAGCAATTATACTTGATGGGCCCAGAAATCCAAGAGTGTAACAGGAGGACTTACTGGGACTATAATAAATTTGTGACCACACCGCATGTAGCTAAATTATGTTAAACCTACGAGTCGAAGCACATATTTGAGGGGTCGGACTCGGACCTCACGCCTTCATAGGTTTGGTTCGTAATCGTAGCCGAAAATGTAGTTACCTATATAGGGTTATATTCTTGATGCGACGGAAGCCATATGAATATTTATTGCTCAAACTTCCTGTACTTGACGACAGTCATCTTACTGTGTTTTGTGCATGGCTGCAACTCAAGTGCCAGTGAGGAGCAGGAGATTCAATGAATTAAGTCCAACACATACGGTGATGTAATGCCTATGCTATATATGTAGCTTCACTTCAAAGAAGATGAATCGGGGGGCCATACCGGCCTAGATTTTACCTCTAGTGCTGTGAAAGTTTCCACCAGCTTTCACTGCATGTTTTATTGGTACAATTGTTTCTCGTTCAATAAGTAGCTACATATTCTCTTGAACTTCGTAACTGATGGCGTTTTTTCAGGCAAAACTGAATAAACTATTCATAGGCTGCTCACTGCTCAGCCGGCAAGTTCGTCGATGTCAACGTGATTAAAGACTTCACTTTTTTATTCTAATTCCCGTGAGTTCTCCCGTTACGCTCTTTGCTTCTTGGATAGGGATAAGTCGAGATATCCGATTTTTAGACTGAAAACAAGTTCACAATGTAAGAAATGAATAGGTAGGTATCTATAACCTAACCCAACCTCGTAGTCCTCACTAGCCCAGACTAACCTCACCTAACCTGATCTCGCCTAACCTGATCTCACCTAACCTGATCTCACCTAACCTGATCTCACCTAACCTGATCTCACTTAACCTGTTCTCACCTAACCTGTTCTCACTTAACCTGATCTTACCTAACCTAAACGTACCTAGCCCAACTTCACTTTACCTAACTCAAGTTCACCTAACCTATGATCACCTTACCTGAGCTCACCTCGCTATTCTAACTTGACCTAACATGAGCTATTTCAGGAGTGGTTGCAATCAACGTTAGCATATGCAAATATTGGGTCAAATTTAGCTGAGCACATTAGACTATAGTTTAGTTTAATTAAATGCTGTATTCACATCATGAATAGAGCTCTCAAATATAGCTCCATGAGAAAACGTGGCTTTTTTCCAGGTGGCTTTTTTCCACCGGGCTTTTTTCCTCCCGGGGCTTTTTTCCAGTTACGGTACCAACCCAACCATGTGAGAGGTGGGTGGTGTGATAACTTTTGCTCCACCCCAACTCACCACACATAAATCCCCCCTCTACAGTCGGTCAGTGATCTATCAGAACTCGAGCAGAGTACACGTACGTTGCGCTGCTACACGGGACTCTTCTTTCCTACCTTTTCACTACCTACTTGAATGCACGCACAGTGATGAACGTACACAGCGCGGCGAGTTTGACGCCAGTGCTACTGGGACCACACTTATAATAACATGCTCAACTTTTGAGTAGGTTTTGGCTACAAGCTTCTCCATAGATCAGAGTGACCAGCATAAGGTATACTTTGTGAACGTAACTTAACTCTGTCGTTACCCCTCATGGCACTGCCACACTTATGGTTTCTCTTCATCGATAAGGGTGAGCACAGCTGATAGCTGGTAATTTTAGGCGAAGAAGGTAGCAGAAATAAAACTTCCAAAGCTAGTCATGTTTGCGCTTAATGTGTGTAAGAGTGAACACGTTGATATAAGTCCACGGCATGACGCTAGCCTTATGGCCTTAAAAATGAAAGTCTCGGCGTAGGTCCATTCTCGGCTGTCTGATCACGCAGACACCAGAGAGGCAAGCATCAGCTGCACTGCAGTTTGTTCATAAATATTTTTGAAATCCAATAAAAACAAGTGCGTCAAGAGCAATAGCTATTGTTTTTATGAAATATGCTAAAGATAAAGATAATAGTGTATAGAGTTCACTACTGCATAGCCTCAATTGTGTAATATCAAGAAAAGAAAATTTAATTTTAGAGAACGGGAAACATCGCGTCCTTGACAGTTGCCAAGTACCGCCACACAGTGGTGAGTGGGTAACTCAAGTTTTGAATACTGCAATGGAAAATGTACGAATACCAATTAGAATACAGTTGCAATATCGGTAATTATTCTCAGATACATTTCTAAGCGATTGTGTGCGTGAAACTCTTAATAATACCCAGCAAAATTACACGAGATATGATCGGCACGGAGACTTTCGTTTCAGTGACAGAAATACAACCTGCTGGATTTGTGTCGCGCGGCCGATCCCTCTCACAGTCTCTGGAATATGTCCCGAGTTTTCTTCCATATTGCAGCGAAATGCTGGATATCTGGTCGAGATGATTATTGTCTGCAGCGGGTTTAAGCCTCCTTGGACTCGTATTCGGTGTTTTAATTGAAAAATTAAAGGGAAATGTAGTAAGTAGGTCCCTAGAAATGTGGAACCCATGCTCAAAGGTGTTCACCCTCGCTTGGGATCAAGGCGCATGGGAACAGCAAGTCCGAAAAGAAGAGCAAACAAATGGAAACAAAGTAGGCACGAATGATCAACGTCCCGATAGCTAAGATAACCTCTGGATTCCTCGGGGTGTAACTCTCCTAACGGAGGATGGGCTTTCCTAACTAACCTAACCCTATGACGTCCTAATTGCATTTTAGCATTTTGGGGCCCCTGTGTAGGTCGCTTCATAGGCTACACTGACTGCCATTGGAAATAGGCCATATCATTAGTCTGATAGATGCTACCATATAGAATAGCTACAGATTTTTTATCACTGAGTTATATTATAACAAGTGCCGTAACCCCACCAGATTATCCCCTCAGGGATCATCAGCTAGTCCATAGAGTTCGGTTAGGTAGGTTAGTTAGTTGCCTTTTCTTTGTTATGAGGCATAACGTCTGTAGGGAGTTCTTATTGCCTACCTTAGCCATAGCTAGTCCTCTGAGTGCCCATCTTTGCGCCCGCGTTTGCTTGCATTTCCATATAGCCAGCTGCTGATGATCTGCTGTTCCTCTTTTTTTTACAGACCTGCTGCTTGTTTGTGGGAACACCCTTGTGCATGGGTTCCACGTTCCTGTCGCCTTACTCAATGTCCCTTCCTCTCCAGTGTCCCGTATCTGGCATTTGTCCCAACTCGACTGCTGTTTTCTGTGTTAAAGTTGGCAGTTATACAACCTGACCCTGCAAGTCGCTCTGATGTGGTCTTTGCAGTCTGCTACTTTTGTTCTTTTAATTATGGATAGCTACCAAATTTACAATGTTTGTTTCAGGCGATACAACCTGGCCCGGGGCTGCTGATGAGGAACTCTCCATTGTTGCGGAAATTCTGGATTCGTTTGATGGAGTGAGTGATGAAGTGGTGGAAGTCAACGTCACCGACAGCGTTGCAAGTTCCGACTGTTCAGACGTTCCAACCACATTGATAAAAAAGGAAAATTATGACCTGTACTACTTCGATGATGGTAATGGTTATATTGAGGAAAAGGGTGAATTTCCGGATGCCACTAGCTTTCAGTCATTCGATAAATTATCAAGTAAAAAGAAGACTAAATCGAGGAAGAACAATGCTTCTGCTACTAACACATTAGGTAACGTGAAGCCAGCTAAAGCTAGGAGAATGAAAAGGAAAAATTGTAAAAAATCTTTAGCTCAGTTTAAGGAAACTGTAGATGCCGAAAATGTTTTACAGCCTATTGCCAAACAGATGTCTATTGAAAACTACCCTGCTGTTCCAGAAGATGGGATAAAGTTGGAATGTATTGATGAAAGTGGATGTGATTTAATCAAAATCAGCGAGAAAGAAATTTACGATGAAAACACGAAATATGTTGAAATGTGCGAAATGGCTTACGTGGATGGCTGTGCCACTCCCCTTCAGCTTGAGTTTGGCTCAGGTATTGATATCTACGAGAGTGTGGAAGCGTGTGAAAGCGACTCTGAGCGTGGCTCCCGCCGCATCCCTAGAACTGACGCCTCCACCAAGTCAGGCAACCGCACCCAGTGCGGCAAGTGTGCCATCCAGTTCTCCTCGAGACGCGAACTGCTCGAACATAAGAAGTTGGTGCACACCAATAAGTTCTCATGCGAAATGTGCGGCGCATTTTACAGAAACGCGTTCAAGTTCCACTGCCACATGGGGGCCCATGACAACCGGTTTACCTGCAACCAGTGCCAGCGCGTGTTTGTCAGAATTACCGGCTATAAGAAACACATGCGCTACTGCCACAAAATTGCTAACCCCAGCATATGCGTTGTGTGTGGTATGTGCCTCTCGAACTTCTCTGATTTGGATGCCCATTTAAGAGAAAATCATCCGCTAGAATACAGACAAGTTCATTCATTTTTCAAGCAATGTACTCACTGTAGGTATCAGTTTGTAACGGAGTTGTCTTACCTTAATCACATAAAAAGTTCTCCCTATACTTGCACAAAATGCAACATGACATTCGAGTGCAATAATAAGCTTGGTTTTCATATGAGCTTCAAGCACAAACCTCAAGTTTGTGGTACCTGTGGTAAAGAATTTGAAGCCTTCGACCAGTACACCTATCATGTTCGCTACCACCATACCGAAAAACACATCAAATGTCCTTATTGCGATGAAAAGTTCAGAGTTCGATCGCGGCTTCTAATTCACATAGATGTTAATCATACCGAAGGTCATAACTACAAATGTAATTTGTGCGACTATACAGCTAAAAATTATGCATCAGTAAATAGACATCGACGCATTGCACACATGCCTAAGAGTGAGACACACAAGAACGTATGTGATATTTGCGGTAAGTCGTTCCTTGTACTATCTCGACTGAAAGTCCATATGAGATCCCACTCGGATATCAAGCCCTTCGTGTGTCAAGTCTGCGGTCGTGGGTATAAGTTTGAGTACCTCTTGAAAAGACACCAACGTAATCCCGAGTTGTGCTTACGTGTGCTGTTCCCTAACGGGTCGCGGCTGGAGAGGAAAGGTAAGCGACGCTGCGATTTATGTCAAGTAAATTTCGCTGCTCCTGACGAACTAGCATTGCATATGGTGCATGTACACAAAGTTAAAATAGAAACCAGGGAAGGTCGAGATGACAAAGACGAAACTGTAGTTGAAGAACCAATGGTGACCTATGGGGACACAGAGTCTCATCATGACAGTGTGATGAGCGCTACTAGAAGAGATGGAAGTGGTGACATTATACACCAAGATCCTGAGAAACAAGATTCTACCCAACTAGAATGGGTGCCTTATGAGGCAGTTGGAGTTTCAGAGTTGGTTGATGGTGGTCAACCAACAACTAAATCTAATCTCCCTAATGAGACTATATTAGATGCCAATTACTCAGGAAGTGAGCAGTTGCACGTTTACTATGTGAACCAAGACCGCACCGTGCCCTCAACAGACAAAAATCCGCCCCAGAGGCAGGTGCTGCAGACGTCATCTAGTTCAGAGCGGCAGCATCCCCCTGTTCAGGCTGTTGTACAAGGTGGAATGTGAGCTGTTGTAAAATTGGACGAGCAAATATCAAATTTCTGAGTCTAGCTTCCTAAATTCCACACTCTCGTGAAATTGTGCGCTTCGTAGCATTTGGAATGGTTATTACGCTACGAGTCCCTAAAATCATCTGCCAAGATCATGTGCATTGAAAAATTCCGTGTTTGGGTTATTTAATAGCAAATTTTGTTTTTGTACGTGCATTTTCTTCATATTGGGTCATTAAAATGCGCATTTCCTGCCTCATGTAGTAGGTATACGTAGCTAATTATTTGCTTGCGAACTGTGGCTTGAAAATTTATAATGGACTTCATCTGTGGCTGTAGTTAGCCTAATATGTAGAAGTAATATTTTTCTCTGCCACAATATGTTTGGGCATCACGCACCCAAGGGTTCCGAGTGCCTTCTCCGCAGGGGATGTAGCATCTGGCCGCAGTTCCTGCTGAGAAGGTTAGTTTTGTAGAGTTAAGTAGGTTCTTTATATTTCTTTTCTGTCCCGCGAGGTGGGCTGCCGATCGAGTTGACCGACTTTTTCTGCTGGGCTCTTACTTTCGCCCGTGCGGAGGGCTACAGATGGGACCGTCCGCACGGGCGCTTCTTTCTTGTCTTCTTCTCTTTTCGTCCTTCATCTCTTGCCACCTGAGCGCAACGTTGTGGTTCCGACTGTAAGCCGAGTGAATCATCTTAGATCGCTATTGATTGTCTTAGTTTCGGAAATAGCGGGACAATACCAATATAATAGTAATAGAAGTAATATTGAATAATGCGAAATTCTAAAATATTGTAAATGGTTATATAGTTCCGAATTATGCTGCCATTCTGTATCTAGATATTTCAGCATACAGTTATGACGTTGAAAAATTCCCTGTTGTACATATTTTTTCTATGGAGATCCATTGCCCTAAAATATTGCTAAAATGTTGGTAATGGAGCATCCAAACTTCCTGCAGTTTATTGCAGATTTTCATGTAAATTATTGCCTCCTTATATTCATGTGGCATTGTAGGCTATGTTCGCTGCGTTGAGATGCATGTATATTGTTCTTGTTCCATTTTTTTAGTTACTCAAGCTGCTGCAGCTGTATTATCACGAGCAAAGGAAGCCTTGCTTTGTATCAAGCATGTATTGTGGCCTTGCTCACTAGAAACGTTTTTGTGTGAAGAGTAGAATATATCACTGTAGACAAAATTAGATGAAGAGTCTCTAGATGTGTGTGACCCTACACTATTTAGTTTTTTGATAATTCAGTGATAACTATGATAGCAGCTTTTCATTTCCGAACGACAATGGGAGCAGCATCCTTTACAGCTACGAACTCTTGCTCCAGGAGTTACGAACTCCTAGCAGCCATAGATTCAACTATGATAGCAGCTTTTCATTTCCGAACGACAATGGGAGCTACAGCCTTTACAGCTACGGACTCTTGCTCCAGGAGTTACGAACTCCTAGCAGCCATAGATTCAGAGGCCATCCTAATCCATATTTTTTATGTCCCAATCAGCTTAAAGTGTCCGAGATCCACGGGTCTGCAGCAAATATTAATGCTTGCACGATCGACTCGGATGAGTTTATTTTTTTTCTTCTTCAGGTGTTCAAATGATTTTCCTTTAATGGCAATGGAGGGCCGGAGCGTGGGTCTCGGTTGCTCTCTAAGAATCGGCCTGGTATTCCTTCTACTGACAGCTACTAGTTACCTAATTTAAATGCATGAGAATGAAAGCCTCGTGTGTACTCCTTAATCTGTTTTTCTAAGGGTGTTCCTTGATGAAAATTTGAAACTAGAGCACTCCGTGAGCGCATACCTCTGCCAAGGAAGGCAACGGTTACGAAGATATAAAATTTGTTCTGAGACCATGATTTTCTGTGTATCAACACCAAAATCTAATTATTTGTGCCCTTCAACAGTGTTAACAGCTTCAGCAATTTTTTTTTTTTTTTTTTTGGAGATCCGTTCATAACTTATTGAGTTATGCTGCTAACAAACATTATAGCAAACCTGAGTCAAACATACCAACGAAATAACCGATCTACACCGAAATTTAATCATTCGTGTCTTTTAACATTACTAACAACTCTTATATATTTCATCAAGATCCATTCATCATTTTTTGAGTTATTGGGCTAACATGTATAAATTAAAAAAAAAAGTGACGAACGAACCAACCAACGGATCATTACAAAAATGTATTCATTTACTCTTCGTAATATTCTTAGCAACTCATGTAAATTTTATAAAAATCCGTCCACAACTTTTTGAGTTATGACATTCAGAAAAATGAGGCAGACAAACAAAGAGATGGATGGATCTTCACCAAAAGTTTATTATCTGTTCTTCTCAACATAGTTACCTAACAAACCCTGCAAATTTCGTCCAAATCCGTCCATAAGTTTCTGAGTTATCTTGGTGACAAAGCCGACAAAAACATAACCTCTTTGGCGGAGGTATTCAGTGATACCATATTGTTCGTCATATGAGCAATATCTGCAGAAACTCTTGCGTTATTCGATACAATAAACGCAGTTCCTGCTGAGCAGGTTAGTTTTTAGTGTTAGGTAGACTCTCTGTACTTACCCTTGCTGCTCCGCGAGGTGCCCTCAGGGGCATATTGTGATGGGCCCTTTCCCTACCACAATATGTTCGGGCATCACGCACCCAAGAGTCCCGAGTGCCTTCGCAGGGGATGTAGCATCTGGCCGCAGTTCCTGCTGAGAAGGTTTGTTTTGTAGAGGTAGGTAGTTTCTCTATATTTCCTTTCTGTCCTGCGAGGTGGGCCGCCGATCGAGGTGACCGACTTTTTCTGCAGGGCTCTTACCTCGCAGGGCCACAGAAGGGACCGTCCGCACGGGCGCTTCTGTCTTCTTCTCTTTTCGTCCTTCATCTCTTGCCACCTGAACGCAAGGTTGTGGTTCTGGTTGTAAGCCGAGTAAATCATCTTAGATCGCTATTGATTGTCTAGGTTTCAGAAATAGCGGGACAATACCAATATAATAATACTGTAATGCTAGCTAATGCTCCCGAGGTGGGCTGCCCAATGGTAGTAAGCTTCTCATCTCCTGGGACTCATACCTGCTCTCGGGTGGGGGGGGGGGCAGTAAGACCTACCGCATGAGTATTTCTGTCTTCTGCCCTCAGGGGAATATTCTGGCGGACCCTTTCCCTGTCACTATATATGGGCCTCACGAACCCAGTGGCAAACCTGAGTGCCTTTTCCACAGGAGATGTTGCAGCTGGCCGCAGTTCATGCTAACTAGGTTAGTTTTGTAAAGTTAGGTAGGTTCTCTATATTTCGCCTTCTGTTCCTCGAGGTGGTCGACCTATTCCGCGGGACTCTTACCTTCGTCGCTGCTTTAATTGCTTTGTCCTCCCTCTTCTGGAGTACTGCTCTGTAGTCTGGGGTTCTGCTGCCGATTGCCATCTGTGTTTGCTTGACAAAGTGGCTCGTCGAT
>LQNS02007217.1:10116511-10142735 GCA_001587735.2 Parhyale hawaiensis | reverse complement strand
GTCTTTAATCTAATCATAAGCTTTCATTACTGCAGTAACATTAGCACAAAGGAAAACGGCCCTCATCTCGGCTTTGAAATGCACCTAGTTTCATTAATATATTTTGCGCCTCAGCCCCACATTCTGGCAACATCGCGTCGCCGCTTTCAGAACGTCACAACTTTTAGTTAATGTGATTTTCGTCCTCTTTTAGAAAAGATCGGCCGAAAAATAATCATGGCTTTTTACCGGAGTTGCAGTTACTGCAATTTATGCAGATAATGCTGACTTACAGCAATTTCTACAGCTCCTCCTTTGCTTGCGTCCAGGAGCAACAGCCGGCACGACGGTTGGAAATGGCGGCCGCTGATTGGCTGATAAAAGCTGGCCTGTGAGTGGCCAGTCGGTTCCTATTTAGGAACCCTGGCAGTGAGCGATTGCAGGCCGAGCTATAATGACTTACCTGTGTGTCTCCTATACTTGATATATAACCGCACTATATTAATTAAGCAAAGCAGTTCCGGCCATTAATTTGAAGAGACCAGCTTTGTTTACAAAAGCGAAAGACGTTGGTGGTGGTCGATTGAAGTGTGCAGGCCGAGTGGGCTGTGTGTTCATTGCGTATTTATATGTAAATAAAACTGAAAACGCAGCTAGTTTCAGAGCGGTGCAGTGACTCATTTCAAATGGAAGAACTCAGTTTAATTTCACTATTGCAAGGCGGTGTGGCAATAATTTTTTGTAAAAGGATTAAGTTTACGTACGTTGATGCAATTAGCTTTGAGGTGGTGTGAAGACTTTCAAAATAAGAAACAAATTTTTGTCGTGAATTTTAAAATAGAACCGACTTTATAGAGGTGTATTTATTAAAAGACCTGAGTTCATATACGGAGATGAACTGTAAAACTCAGCTGATTTCAAATCGGTGTGACGGTAAATTTCGCGTAGGAGCTGAATCTATTACAAGTAGGCTACATATAAACTAATTTGCAACCGCACTACTATTCTTTTATCCTTGTGGTCGTTGTCTTGAATAGAATTAGTTAAGTATAAAAATGGGTTCACATGACTGTCTGTTGGTCCATATACGTTCATAAACTACCATAGGCCAATGAAAATATGTTTCATTCTTTCATTGGTAACACAACTGTGTGTCTACCAAGGAACATAATAAAATGTTAACCGCCATGTCCTTTTGCCTAACAAGTGATAGGCCTAATAGAGTTCCCTAACTATCATCTATTGAGAAGTAAAGTGAATATCAGAAAAATGTGAAATTTTCGTTATTTCAATGGACGCAACAACGCTTTCGGATGCAGAGCAGTACGTGTATGGCGTCAATCCAAATTTACGTCTGTTGCATAAAGTCACACCTGTGAGAAAACTACTGAATGTGGTTTGCTGGCGAAGTTGAGTGTAGTTACTGTAAACGATGGCACTCCAACATGTATACTGAACGTGATACCGCCCAGCTGGTAACACTGAGGCCCTCTTAGTTATTAAAAGCTTAGACACTATAATAGAAAAGTAATTGTGGGCACTTCCATCTTTAATACGGCCCTCCTGCTGGACAAAATTAACGGTCTTCTTGCAAAAATGCAAAAAATTTTTTGCTCCTTCTTGCAAAAATAACTAAAGAGATCGCTACCCAAAAAACTGGTTAAAAGGGCCGCAGGCAGAGATTACAAAAAATATAGCAAGTCCGCTAACACCGGCTATCAGTTCCAACAATAGTTGAACATTTTCGTACTTTACTTTGCAAATATGCCTTTCCAAATATGCAGGATGCTTAGCTCAGCGTAGCCGATATTCAAAAACCGTTACTTTGTTTCGAACGTGTGGCAGTTTTTGTTTATTCGCAGATATTCTGAAACTTTAAGGTTTCAATTAAAACAGGATCCATGGTGCAGTTTAACTTCTTTTGATACTAGTGCAACATGACTGCGTTTCTCTACATATATATATGACGTTCACCACGGTTGTAGCTATATTTCTTACGTCGAAAAGTGTGCAGAGAGAGTGATTACTAAAATAATGTATTACAGCATCATCAATTGAATAAGCTCCATCGAGATAATCTGATCTCATTAGGTTTATCTTTGTCCGAAACTTCCGTAATGAGTAGCAGTTTCACAAGGTGCACGGCATTGTCTTTCACGGAGAAATTTCAAACCGATTTCCTTTCAAAAGCTCTAGTGGTGCCTTAAGCTCGATCCAAAACAGCGAAACCAAAGCTCCTGGTTGATGGTTCTACAAAGTTAAAGCTGTAAGCGATGTTAGCTTATCTAGATGGGATTGTTCTAATTAATGACACGAACTGTATGGCGCAGCTGAGCAAGATCCGCTCTGCGTTGAAAGTCTACGGACTTGTTAGGAAATATTTCATTTACTTTCGTAACCGCTTAGCGACCTAGCGACTGCTTCTTACGATAATATAAGAGAACAAGTTTTCCTTGCTGCGAAGAGTTAAGATTTTGAGGAGCCCCTCTGACATCCACAGGAGCTCCTTGGGAGGGGGGGTGAACGGTTTGTTAACTTAGCGCTGTGCTGATTACGCCATCATTATACCAATGGTTACGTATATTACAAAGCTATCGATTCTCCCATTAAATTTGAGGCTTTAAATAGCGTCAGTTTCATTCCTAGGCTTTGATTCACTACCTACTATGAATAAAATTTCATGCAGTAATCGCTAGCTTACTACGCTTGGTATTGCCGAAATGCCAAACTTCATGACTCCAACACGATCTATTTGGTGATTTTAAAACGGTTTACTTGCTCGTTGTGCGGGACTTGTACGGCTTTATAGCGGACCCGATATTTAATAGGAGGGCAATTCCGGCCCTTTGGTCAATTGGCGGCCCAAGGAAAAATCTGCAATGGGCGTAAAACCTCAAACCTGCAGCTCTTTTCCTTTTAAGCCTGTGATACGGTTCCAAATCAGAACGCCACTGCTTACAACTAACTTTTTTTTTAGTAACGTACAATGCCGTTTTATGGAGGGTTGGTATTGGGATGCCGAGTTACTTTTACAATTGAATAATATCAGGAATCGGACATACTGAATTCTCGCATTAAAAAAAAAGTTCGCTATACACGTAGCATAAGTGGTCAATTTTTGTTCTTAAATTCCGATGCCCGAAAGCGTTACTTGATTGCAAGTATTAGACAAACTGCTGGCGAAAATTCCTTACACGGAATTGGGAATATGTCGCTGTCTATATAAGCAGTACTTGAAAAACATGCATTCCAGAAGCTTATTAAGTTCAAGCGCGGCGAAAGCGCAGTTGTTTCAGTTCAGGTAGTATAGTTATATACTGTGTGACAGTGAATGTAAATGTAATTTTGATGTGAATATGGGTAAAAAGATACAAAGTGGAAAAATTAACTAGTGTGATAGTGTATGCAGCATTCATCAGACTGAACAGGCAATTTACTGAGTGTAAGAATGGGGTACTGATCCTTACCGAAAACAAATCAATAAGTGTGTGTGAGCTAGACTCTTTCACTTTTATTTTTCCACAGAAATGTAAGACATGCAAAAATTAAGCTGAAAAATAAATATTACATATTTCTGTGAAGCTGATGCTAGTGTATATTGTACTATGAACTATGTAATTAAGTATATTAAAGAAACTAATTGACTTACATGAATTTTTACTTAACTTAAAAGAAATTATTACTTGAGAAAACTACTCGAATTGTTACTTTGGGGTATTGAAAATTTCTGACATTGTCTGATGCCTTTCCTATGATGGAAATACCTAAATGTTTCTTGAGGAATTGCGCAGCTACAAATTGCTTTTCTGCAACTAATACAAGCTGGTTTCAGGCAATGCTTATTATCCGTTTCAAGTGAAGCGACGAAACGCCAAGATAATATGCATTGAAAATCAAGTGAAACTTCATCAGTGCTTCTGTGGTTGTGAAAAAGGATACGGAATTAGCAACGGACAAATTCCACCTCTAGCCGGAGCCTTTTCTTACTTTCTCCTCCCTGCTCTTGGTGATATCTGTGACAACCATATATCTTTCTTGGTATTTCATGCCTTGATGTCCCAGACAAACATATGCATTTATTGCCATTTATTTCTTTGATAGCTGAAGCAAACCTACGCAGTTCTTGGCATCTATTTCGTTGACAGTTAAAATCCCTTCTACATTTTGGGTATTTCGTTTCTTAATGACTTAAGCATCAATCAGAACCAAGCACTTGGCATTACACAGCCATAAAATAAATTTTTTCTCCTCATACTTCACAACTATTTTCGTGCTTCTTTTCATTGCTTCAGAGCAGTTTAGTTCTATTTTATTTAGATATTTGAACTAACATTTTCATTTCCCTCTTTGTTTTTATTTATCTATTTCACTATCACTTCCAAACAATCTTCTATGCTAATATCACAGTAGAAACAAAATAGTTCTAATATTTCTGCAACCGCTGTTATCCTTTTAACTCCAGCTGATAGTAAATGTATTAGCTATAATAGGATTAATTATTCATCACTGTAAATAATATCCTATTCAACAAACTACTTTGCTACAGTTTAACTGGCACTTGGTTCCAATCTACATATCTTAGTTCCTTATTTCTCATGATATTTTCTTTGAAGTACAAGGTTTCTTTTGCTCGTAATTTTGACGAATTAGGCATATCATTTCACTCAGTCGAATAACTTCCCTCCGTTAATTTTACTGTATCTAATTTTGCTGTTTTTTAAAAAGGGGATTTTTCAAGTTTCGTAAGTAATTATGCTAGGTATTTTTTGGTTATATCCTTTTATAGTTTGAAAGCAATTTTGAGTATTAATTTATACTTATATTAGTAAAGCTTTTCAAGCCTTCTATTGTTAATTAGATGTATTATTTTCGTACGTATTTACAAATGCAAATTTTCTGTTTCACACCAATATGTTCAAATGCTGAAAATATTCTTTAGTGAACTTTTTTGGAATAAATCCAGATCCATATTGATATTGTTTTCACATTAAGCATGAAACTTTTCTTTCATGATGAAGCTTTTAGTACGCCATCTCTTCCAATTTCTGAAGCTCCGTTGATGTTCACGCCATATTCGTGTAAAATTAACTTAATCACATTTCATGATCATCTGGCTGATAACGAACATCTGGCTGATAACGAACATCTGGCTGATAACGAAATTCGTAAAGAACCACATCAGATTGTACTATAAATTGTATATCCTCCATATATATCAAGTTTGTGTGTTTGCCTAGTTCATACAAATTGCTTTCCATCATGTCAAAATAATTATTTTTGCGTTTTCATTCTTAACGTAATTCGTGTACTAGCTTAATTAAAATCATCAGCGGGCCTTTAGTTTCCTTGTATTTCCATCACTATTATTATCAACTCCATCGTCTAGCCCCTACCATGGCAAGCTTCGCTCAGGATGAGTTTAATTGCTACTTCGCTTTTCAGCGTGTTTGCAAAACTTAATAAATTCTAATTACTTTCCTAATATTTATAGAAATATTTTATAAGTTGTGCGCATATATCATGATACACTCAAGCGACAAGATCTTTCAAATGGCCTTACTGCACTTCAGTATTTAATTAGGGCTTCCAAATTAAGATACTTACCAGTCTCTAGACAATCTTCTCATTTTACTCTATTGAAAATTATTAGCGCTTAACTTACTTACTTTTCTAATATAAATCCTGAAAACAATATCTATTTCTGAAATATTTTTGCTACATAATATAACTTTCCATCTAATTTTTAATTTCTCGAACGTCTCTTAAACTTACACTTCGACTTAATTTTAGTTAAAAGTGCACCCGTGCCACGAATTCCAATCAGTTTTCATGTACACAGTTTTAAACCTTCCTACTCGTTTCTGCTAGGACTCAAAAGCATTACAGCCCTCGTCCACTTTGAAAATATATTTTACTGAATTTGCCTCAGTTTTTCTTCAGATCACAACTAACTCATAAGCTCTCGCAATACCTAAGCCTATATCCAATCTGTTCAGTTTATTGAGTTGCTATTGCTGAATCACGTTTTCCAATAGCGCATTGCATGAAAATTGTAAGGCACCGTATAGCTATTTTATAGTAAGATCGTCGTTACTTCAGCTTTATCTACTTTTCGTTTTTCTTTTTTAATGACAATATCGTTTTTCAACCGGACTTTATCAAGTTATTCTTTCGTGCTGAATAGAGTAAGTTCTTTTGGACTATTTATGCAATTATATTAGTCGATATCCTGAAACCAAGTAACATATTTTTCTAGAAACGTCTCGCCTATAGCATCGCTTCTTAATTTAACCAATTACGCAACACTGATGTAAAAATCCCCGTCTGGTTTTCTCTCTTGTCAGTTAGTACCTAATTCCATCTTCCATTTTACCTACCTTCAAATTGCAATTTTCAGTTGACTGACGGTATTTCAAAATCTGCACTGCTTTTACTAGGCCTTAGCCCATCGCTTCATGGCTTCCTATTTGCTTCTATCAGCTGCCAGTTTGTTCAGTTAATTTTATCCCACTGTAACTATCCTTTGCTTCCGTGACCACCAGACACAAATCAAACTTGACTTCACAGTCTACTTCACCTTCCCACAATACTGCACATTTTCTAACTTGGTTTTCTCGGATGCCAGTTCGTTAGTTTATTTTTCTTTTATTCTACCCACCCCGAAAAGGTATCACCACCATCCCCGGCTCGTGGGATGACAACACCCTTTTCTGTCACTGACCTACTTGCGCCCTTTTCCCCAAGTCCGTTGGACTCTCACATTTCTACCGTATCAACTTCACGTCTTCCATCCACCCTGGAGCTGTTGGACTGTCCCCCGGGGGGCTACTCGGCCCCTCGGTATCCCCCTATGCCCCATGCCGCCTATGCCACGTCCCATGACATGACGTCCTACGACAGCCGCAATGTTGCCGCGCATGCCACCTATGGCCCTACGTCCTGGTACAACCCCGCTGTGTCTGGAGCTTCGCCGTTTGCATGTAAGGAATACATAGTTCATGGCTAGACTACGGTCTGTCATACGTCTTAAGTTGTTCTAGAGGGTTTCCATTTGCATGTAAGAAATATATCGTTGCAAGGAATTATTATTGTATGATCAATTATATTTTTTAATTCAGCTCCTCACCACTCACTTGTAAGTCATGGTTACCTCCGCTAAGGATGTTAGGTTTGCGTCGAGTTTGTAAATTTGTCTGCCTGTTAATTCGGCTCTATGTTTGGCTGTCTATCTATCACCGACCTAACTCAAAACGATACGGACGGATCTCTACAAAATTTGCAAGGATTGTCAAGTGTGTTAGGACGAACAGAAGATTAACTTTTGGTGCAGATCCGCTCATCCGCTTGTTGGTTTGCCTCTTTTTTCAATGCTATAATTCGAAAAGTTATAAACGGATTTTTATGAAAATTACATGAATTGTTAGGTATGCCACGAAAGGTAAACGACCATATTTTTGTGATGATCTGCTGGTTTGTCCTTATGTTTGATTTTACGCTTGTTAGCAATAACTCAAAAATTTACGAACATAACTTTATGAAATTTACAAGAATTGTTAGTAATGTTGAAAGACATAAATGATTGAGTTTTGGTGATGATCGGTTTGGTCCGTTTGCATGTTTCACTAATGTTTGTTAGAATGTTTGTTAACAACATAACTCGAGAAGTCATGAAGGAACTTTTCAGAAAATGACAGAAGCTGTTATTACTGTCAAAAGACACAAATACGATTAGCTTTGGTTTCGATACAAAAAATCATACTGTTGGTGCCAATTTCAATTTTTTATTACCGTTGCTTTGCTTGGCGGAGGTATACGCTCTCAGAGTGCTCTAGTTTGTTATTGCAACGTTTAATATATTAATAGGATTCTTTGTCTCTTTTTGCCTTTCTGCAAAACGTTGCATTAAGATGTTTTGCTGTTTCATAACAACTTCCTCTGCATGTAATGTAATTTTATATTCATATTTTGCCTTATTAAGCAAATTTGCCTCGTGTTTTATTAATTACTGGAAAATGTGAAGTTTACTCAAAGTGTACCGAATTAATATTTTTTCGCTATTGGAGGAAACTTTAATAATATAGAAGTTCTAGTTCTAAAAATTCTGAAGTTTCTACACACCGACAAAGAAAATTTCGTGGGGTTAATAGTTGGTAGTAAGATAGGTAAAGAAGTATAATTATATTTTTTGCATCTCATGTTCCTGTCTTATATATAATTTTTAAGCTAGTTGTATATTTTAAGGAACAAATACAATACTTTTCCTTTATCTGAAAAAGTTGTCAATAGATGAAAAGTAAAATATTAAGCTCAGCTTTTAGCTCTTCACGATTCAGAGTGACTAAGCCGGAGCTTCTGTCTGAAGTTGCGGATAAGTCGAGGCTGGACGGTTTAATTTCGGCATCCAGTCTAGTGTGCCCTGATTTACCCTATACCTATTGGCGAACGCTACAAATTATGTTATTCCGTGAAAACTGAGGTTCAATTCAGGCACAATAAGGTTAAGGCACTAACTCGAATATCTTTTGAAGAGTTTTGGAGAACCTCTTGATGTCTTAAGAAATATTTTGGCAATGGTGCTTCTGGAGCCTCAATTTGTTGCCTTAGTTAACTTGTTTACTCCTGAAACTCTTTCGAAAGTGGAAAATTGAGAGCTCAAGATTGAAAATTCTCGACGTACAAGCTGCAGCTAACAGAACTAAGTTGGCACGCGGTGACCCGGTCCAAGTCGGATGATCGGACACCCCCAAGTATGATATCGAAACTAGTTTGGAATGAAATTGAATGGGAGAAACTCCGTTTACCTCAGGAGACTGCGATGGGAAAGACAAACTCGAGACCCACCATGTGCATATTCTCCGCCTGATCCCCTCAGTCGGTGTTGACAGAGGGGGCTGGGCTGCCTGGGCCCCTATCTTTCATATCCTGTCCATCGCCGCTCGGCTCCTTGCCGAATATCATTTGCGAGTAGAGCCTGTACATTTGTTCGGGGGGGGGGCGTGAAAATATCCTCGATTTATTACTTTTTTATTATTTCAAGAAGCCTGTGTTTTTTGCATTTTTTGAGGGTGCAGAAGTGTGCTAGACGTTCTTTTTTTTTTTTACTAATGAGAATTTTGTTTTTCTACCATGTGCTGCCATGCTATGCTCCTCTCTTAACTGATATTTAATTAGTTTTTCAAAGGGAATAATAACACTTACGACAAATATATTATTGACTGAATTAATTTCTCTGAAACGGCTCTCCATCTGACATATCCCTTCCAGCATCGTCTCTTCTATGTTGATTGTCATAAATCTTCTCAAGCAAAAAATAAACTTTCTACGGTAAAACTTTCCTAGAGTTTATTATTTTCAGTTGGTTGAGCCGGGAATTTATCTTGCTCACCGTATCCATGCACCGATGACTTTTTGTTTCTCTGACACGAACAAACATTTTTCCAGTAAAAATTTCTTATACCTAGTTGCCACTAGTGCACGTGTTCTTCTCAACCTGCAGTCATTAAAAGTTAATTCATTTTAAAAAAGGTTTTATAATAATCCATGTTGAAAATAGTTTTATGTCATCATGTACAGTTGTTTTCAGTTATAGTATTTACTAGCTTCAACAATGAATTAGTTAGGTCCACTACAAAGCGAGGACTTAATCACTGTAAAATTGGTTCGGATGTTTTAAATTTTATATTCATCGTTATTATTGCTAAGTTTCTACGGATAAGTATTTTCTAAAATGAAGTTTTCGTATTTAGTTCTTGAGATGGTTAATTTCTCCAGTTTTGGAGTTATGCATTATAAGCTGGTTCACTATTTGCTCAGTTTCACAGTATTTACGGAATTGTAAGTACTGAAATATTTTTTTTTCGATTTCATTTTATGCTTCGCTCAGTTTCCCAGCGGAATTATGTTTACTGAGATAATTTTTTTGCGTTCTATGTTTTTTTACTCAGTTTTAAAGGATTCTCGTATTCTACTGTATAATTAAAAGAAATAAAAAATATATTGAGGTTAGATGGTTGAACTAGAAAATCATAGAACAGTCGTTGAAGTCAAAGAATTAAACTCACAAGAATTTTTCTAACGAAACAAATTAAGTTGTTCTGACATAGATGTCTCCACACTCTAGATTTATGCAGGTTCAGTTTTATTTTTTATGATGCTGAATGTCCTTGATTCCATGAGTTTTGAATTCTAAAGTATGTTTATTTATAATTATGTTTTTCAGCTTCCACGGAGTTATGTTTGTGGAAGCAAATTTATCAGTTTCATTCCGTTTGACTAAGGTCCAGGTTTTCGCGAGTTACGTATGTTGAAACAGATTTTTCAGTTTTATTTTCCTAGTTTTTAGTTGGCCAATTTAATCTGGCTTATGCAGTATAGAAATGAAAAGTTTGAGAACCACATCTCTAAATCCCAAATTCTCAGAGTAAATCCCACTTTGAATGATATTTCTTTTTCATTTCGATGATGCACGATGTCCAGTGAGTTACGCAATCTAAAACGGATTTTTCCGCTTCGGTTTTTGTAATTCTGGGTTTCCCAGTTTCCACGCAAGCTTCATGCGCATCTTCCCCATCTCCTCAAGTCCCCACATGGATTGGATCCCCAAGGTTCCCTAATGGCTCCCTGATCCCTTCTGTGTCTGCGCAAACACTCCTGAGCCAACGCTGCATCTTCTATGCAGACCTCACATGACCGTGTTTTCCAGGGGGGTCTGCATGCTCATTTTTGCAGTGTAACTCGTAATATCGGTGTATTGGTAACTTTAGTAATTCGGTAGTCACCTTCCATGAAACATATTTGAATGTGTTTTTTTCAGCTGGTGCTGTAAATTTTTTGAATTAAATGCAGGCGACCAGTATATCAGTGGCTCCCAATGGGTCTATTCTCGCTTTTCAAAAACTATAGCTATAAATCTTCTACTCATAGCTAAAATGGCTTGGTATATAATTTGATGACATTTGTATGAGAAGTGTTTTCAAAAGGGGTCTGCACAAAGTGCAGCTGCACATTTTTAAATGATGACTAAAAATTTTAAATTACAACTTAATAAATTTTTATTAATAGGAGACAGACCTCGCATGGCCCAATGGAGGTCTTCTATGCCTATGCTTTCTAATGGGGTCTACACGCTTGCTCTTTAAAAAAATGCTGAGGTCCATTTAAATCTAACCATGATTTTGTCATGTTAGAATAAGCCAGCACCGTATGAGCTGTTTCTCATGGTGCAAGAGGCTCATGTTTTGCTTCATGTAAAGTGTACATAGTTGTGTGTTGCGCTATGATACATGCTTCAGTTGTTAAGTTCAATATAGGATGCCATATTTTCTAGTTAATCCTAGAGTACCCTCGCTGTTAAAAATGACAGCGAGGCTTTTTTGAAAAGCCGTTTTCCTTTAATATACTTCCGTTACTAATATTCTGCTGGAGAATGTGCTACAAAGACCAACTAAAATTTGTTATAAGAGATGAGTGCTCTATCTGTCAGTTCATCTATAGCTGCACAATCGCCCCCACCTTAGAAGAGTTGCCGAAAATCTCTTACATTAGCAAGTAGTAAATCACTGCTGAATTAAATTAATTCCCTACCGCGCATCATAGCTACAGAAAGATAAGGTTTCAGTATATGTAAGTTCCTTTTTCTCTTGAAGCAAAAACTCCGCGTCAAACGAAGACAGCAAGCTGAAAGAAGTAATTGCGTTTACTGCCCCTTGAAAAATCATCGCGTAGTCTGCTCTTTGTTGATCGACTACTGAATTTCTACTTCGTGAACTGAGAGCAAAGACATGTTTCGATGTATGGAGAAAGTAATAAAAACCAGATTCCATGCCCGCGCTAAAATAAGCTGCAAATATCTTCGTTGTTTCGATGTCAAGATCTGTTTCAAGCAAGAAATGCATTCAGATAAAGAGATAGGGATTTCACTTTTTGCCATCTTCTGCAACCTGGTCATCTATCTCCGTGAAACTCAACCTAATAACAAAATCTGCAGCCCGGCCTATTTTTCACCTATCTGTATCTTTAAAACATGATCCAAAACATACAAGTATATAAACATATAAACACACGACGGTGTTTATTATATAGTTGATGAGATGCAGTCCTTCTAAAACTATGTTTTCCAGAGTATTCGATAGCCATGTTTCTTTCTCAAGAGAAAAGAAAAATAGCTAAAAAATTTTAAATGGTAATTACGCTGTGAATTTTATTGATCTTGCATTTTTGATAAACGATGGTTTTGCTAAAAAAAATATACGCACACAGTTACCTTTTTCACTCCTCATGTTTTTGACAACAACTAATAGTTGATTGCTCAAGAAATGGTGCGTCTGCTCGGCACGTAGTGGAAGATTTTTGTTTCCACGGTGCCCATCGCGGAAAGGAAAAACTTTTACCTTTCTGCATTTTAGTGATCACTAAGGTTACGACTGCTTTCAAAGATTAATCTGATTATTCCATTCTTTCGTAGGTCGATCTGTATTCTATGATTCGAATCTTACATAGAGGGAAAACCGAGTGTTTATACCATACAACATCAGGAACGACAAGAGTCGGTATTGAAATGCTCGACACAGGTCACAGTTGTACTGTCAACCGTGGTGCTGTCTCTGACGTCATGGAAAATAATTCCTTTCTCCGTATCCATGATAAAGATCCGCGCTTAAATCCTCTATTTATAGAAGATATAGTATATTGCGCTTGTTCCTACATGTCTACGAACCTAACTGCGATGTGTGCGCCGCGCCTTGGAAAATCAACTTATCGGCGGAGGTTTAATAGATGAAAGGAGCACAGCCGTTGCTGGTCGCCGACAAGTCAGCCTGTTTTTCCGACGTGGCTGGTTTCTTGTGGCCGGTTTTCCCCAAATATATTTTCTACGGTTTATATACTTATAAAACCTTGATTAACAATCTTGTTTATTTGCGTGCTTGCTTGTGTGTCACCGTGGACAGAATATTCGCTATTAGACAGGAAGAAATTCGATCGTTGAAGATTTAAGAGTAGAAAGTCAAGTATAGTGGGGTCTGTCACCTATTTTTCTGCAGAAGCAAGAAAGATGGCGATGGTGACCCAGCGGGTCACGGGTAGTGTTGTTGAAATATAAAATGCGTCACATTCTTGCTATGATCATTGGCAGAATAAGACTAATAAAGCATTTATTCCGCCCGATAGGTCAGCAAAACTTTATTTTCTCCATTGCTGTCTCGGTCCAGCCACGCTGCTGCCTTCTAGCCGCTACAGCCTTCCAGCCATTCGTCGTACATACAACTTAATTGGTGTGCAACTATGCGTCGATATTCCCATGTACACTAAAAATACATCTATTTTTTTATAGATATTGCTGAGAAGACTTTCAAAATTCCATTATAGTATTGATACAATTTCATTGTGTATGCTCCTCAGCCATGCTGGAAATTTAAACTTCAGTGCCGACGCTTTTTGTTCCCTTCCCCTTCTAAACCTCCCTGAACTTATCTCTTATACAGGGGTCAGTAATCTGCTGCAACTTGCCAAAGTCTTTTTATATAGATTATTGCAACTGGACTCGTCTGCGTAAAGAGCACTCTGGAAGCGCACATCCCCGCCAAATAAAACAACGCTAACGAAAAATTCAAATCGGTTCTAAAATTCTGATTTCATTTTTTTTATCAGAACAAAAATAAGCTCATTAAATTAGTGCTTTTTGACAATGAAAATAGCTTCTGTAAGTTTATCGAAGATCCGTTCATTACTTTCCGAGTTATGTTGCTGACAAGCATAAGTCTTACACACATACGGATCAGACGAAGATCATCAAAATTTGACAATTTACTCTTCGTAATATACAGTACTTAACAATTTACGTAAATTTCATAACTTTAAGATCCGTTCATGAGTTTTTGAGTTATTTTACGAACAAATATAAAATAAAACACAGAGACAAACGAAAAAACAGTTCATCACAAAAAAATTGGCCTTTTACTCTTCGTGATATGCCTAACAACTTATGTAAATTTTATAAAAATCCGTCCATAAATTTTTGAGTTATGGTCTTAAAAAAAAAGCTCACAAACAAACGGTTGAACGGATCTTTACGAAAACTTTATTATGTGTTACTCTTAACATGCCTAACAGTCCCTGTAAATTTCTTAGGGATCCGTTCATAACATTTGAGTTATCTTGGTGACAGACAAATAGACAGATAAATAGACACCTAGACAAACAGGCAGACACACAAACTGGATCAAACCATAACCTCTTTGGCGGTTGTAAGGAACAAATAAAGAAATAAGTAGGTATGTTTATATAATAAGCTTTTGTAGTAGACTGGTGGTAGGGTTGCCGCACTGTCAAAAAGGGCAGCGTGAAATGTCTTGAGTGCCCGCGCTGCCAAATACTGTATGATTATGATGAATTCGTGATGACCCTTCTTCTTTGATCTTAGTTTCGTTTCTGATATGTTTCAGAGGATGAGCACGCAGCCAATGCAAATTGCTATGAAAGTCGAGCGCCCCCAGACTGTTTCTATTCACATGAGCAGCACTCTTCACTAAATGACGGCAAAAAATTAATATTTCATGAATTCCCTTCTCTTATTTTTTATACTCTTCAGAAGGCTTCTCAGAAGAAAATTCAACCTAACCTAGGTTTGGTTAGGTTAAAATCCTATTTAAAAGGTTATCTAGTACACTGGGCCATCGTTGGGTATTTTTCCCATAGGAAAACGATGGGATAGGTTTTTTTCTCTATAATTAAAAACTAAGGGCGAGCGAAAAAAAACGAACTTCAGGTTCGGATTCTACATCGATTAAAAAAGGTCATTTTATTGGACGTACATTAAACCTTAATAATACCTTAAATTCCGTATCACAGATACAGTCAGTCTACTGCCGCCTAGGTATCTAATCGAATTAAATCTTCATCCCTCGAAGTTCTTCCCGTCTGTGTCAAACAAGACACAAGTAAATAAACAGGCAAGCAAGGTTCACAGACTTTTAGCTTAATATACTAGACGACACGTGACCCGTTGGGTCGTCATCACGATCGTCTTTGCTTTCGCAAAAAAGCAAGTGTTATTTAGCTGGTCATAGACACCCGCTATTCGGCCGTCCCTTCCTGTCCGTCAAGGAGCATCCCGTATGATTCGCTATCAACAGATTCTTTGCTTTTCTAACGAATATTCAACACCCAGGCTGTAAGCAAAGTCAAATTTATATGTTACGTACTTCAGTTGTATTGTCCATGGAACCGATGAATTCATCATGCCCGTTCTTGAGGCCCAGCTCAGTTTAACTTCCGTATCACAGATACAATCGAATTAAAGAGCTAATCCATGAAAAGAATGCCACTGCCCCCCCCCCCATACCTCGAATTTCTTCTCGTGTAAAAGTGAAGAAGATGTGTTAAACAAGACACAAACAAGCAAGACCTGTTCACAGACTTTTAGTATAATATAGATAGATTGATTAGCTGATACCGATAATGCCAAATGACTGCATTATGTACATCCACTATATAATAAAACAAAGTTGTTGGTCGCTCCCTTGCTTGCTTGCTCTAATGTTGGTCCATCTTTCCGTCACGCAGTTAAGAGTATAAAAGGAGAAAATTCACGTATTGAAAAACAAGTAGAGATACCATACAATTTCAGCGCTTGGAGTACCGGTGACAAATATAGCTCTGAATCTCCGGCCTCTGGGTCCCCAGCCTCTGGATCCCCGCTTTCATTGCTGAATGATATCGTAGTCGTTGAATCTTCACGCTGAACAGACGCCTTTTTATATTGAACTAGTGCACCAAACGCAACCCTTTTGTTGAATAAGTCATGAAAATATGTATTTGAAAACATCTTACCATCCCATCGAAAAATTCCACAATACTTCTACATTCACCAAGCCCACAAAGTCCAAGCCCACAAAGTCCACCAAGTCCACGAATGTCACCAAGTCCACATTGTCCAATAAGGGCACAAAAGCAACCAAGTCCACAAAGGCCCGTGACCAGGCCTTCACAGCCACGGGAATTCCCGGGCACGTATCCTGGATACGGTTTGGCAAAAAAAAAATTAGGTGCTTTGGAATTTTTTTCTTCAGTATTAGATAGGGAAAATAAGGCTTTCGGACAGACGGAAGGACGGACGGACGGACTGACAGACAGCTCTCTTATTATAGTATACATTTGCATCGCAGCCAAAGTTCGACGCTGGAGGTTCAACAATCAGTTGGTATCCACAATACGGTGAGCCCTGGGCATTTCCAGTGAATTCATTTGACTGAACTATATTTCCTTAGTGCAACTTAACGCTTGATCAATTCCAAGCTGATATTCACTCCTTATCTTGCGGGGGGATATTTTGCTATCGCAAAACTCATGGTTGTATAGCTTGCGTTTCACTAATGGAAGATCAGGCCTGCAGGGATGAGACCTGTAATACAGGAAAACCTATACTGGGAACCGGAACAATAAAAAGCTCAATCACAAAATTTTTGCCGTCATTTTTGACGGTTGGTCCCTCTAGTCTGGATATATCTCATAGCTTACAGGCAGAATGTTAAATTTTCCTCTGAAAACCTATTTGACGATTTGGTAACATGCAGAAGAATCGGGGGTTTTGTTGAAGTATTAATTTTCATCCACCATTGACATTTGGTGACTATAGCAAGTAAAATATCAGTAGACAAACTTGGAATATATTTTCAAACTTCGAATAGATGATACGTGTCTGAGATTGAAAGACAATGCATTTATTTAGTAGAATTTCTAAAGGTTCCAACTAGTACGAACTAACAATAAGACAGGCGGCGAATGAAATGGCTCGTATACCGTGCAATAATTTTTCGAACAATTCCGACTAATATTTTCATGGCATCATGGACCACATGTGGTACACAGCTGCCTGTGCCAGCTTCTACCGTGTACCACTATTGATGCACATATTTGCAGAGAATTACAGCATTAATAATCATCCACACGTATTTGCCAAATTTATACCGCATGAAATTTAACCCGTAAATGTAGCTACTTTCGCGCGCTGAGCAGTGCACAACCTCTCCTTATGTTGTCTAGCAGGCAACTAACACGTTGTAAGTTTCATCTGTTCATTAATAAAACTGATTATCTTGCTTGTTTGCTTCCTTGTGTAATACCGTGTATATAATCTTAGCTATAAGATAGGAAGAAATTTTAAGTGGTGGAAAATTAAACAAATGTATCCTTGATGCGGGGGAGGGGAGGGGGAGGGGAGACCTGATCTCTGCAGCATAAAGATAAAGGTGATATTGGAGATGCAACTGGACTACGTCACACACATATATATATATATATATATCACAGTTTCTCGTCCCGTCAGCACCTGGTATTATCCAGACAGGGGGCTCTCCGTCCGCCCCTGTGCTTAAATAGAATAAATACAAAGAATCAAGTCAGGATTCGATCCGGGGACCTAGATATATATATATATATTTATTGTAGACTTTGATGAGATGGAGTTGAAGAAATTTTGTTACCCACGACGCGCGTTTCGCGGGTTTATCAGCTCACCAGGTAGAAGGTTCGAAGTTGGTTATTTGATTCTTGAGATTCTGCAAAATTTAGGGAGGTTACCATAGGAAGGTGTAACTATCTATGCCATATATATATTTATCCTTGCTTACAGGCAGAGAGCTGAATATTCCTCTGAGAAGTAAAGAATAGATGATGGTCACCCAACAGGTCATGGGGAGTCTAGTATATTTATTAATTCTCCTCGACTGGTTCAGTATAAGTGTGAGAACACTTACCTACAGTATACCTACGAATACGGTTAACGTGTAGAGAAAATCTGACTTGCCTAGAAAAAGTTGCTAAGCTGACTGAATGAATAATCTCACTACTAATAATTATACCTAGAGATACGGATACCGCCTTAAGAAAACCCGAATAAGCTCAAGAAGCTGATGAATAATAATCGTATCTCGAGAGTCAGAGATGGCAACTTGAGAAAATCTGATTTCTACATGCTGAATCACCTTACTGGAAACCATGTGGAATATACAGCACTTCGAACATAGTTCTTCATGCGTTTCAAGACAACTGACTTACGAGGGACGTATGAGAGGTTTTTAAGCCTCGCTGTATAAGTAGCTTGGTCAAACCTATGATTTTTTAAAGTCCAACCTTATTTCTGCGGGATATTTGGATTTTAAAAGAGTTGAAAATGAAGTTGGAAAAAATCCCGTATCACATTTAGTTTTTCTGATGTTTATAGCTTTTCATACACCTTTCGTACATGCTCCACCAGCTTGCCATACTCCATTAAGCCTACTCGATAGAGTACGCATGCTTTGTTTCATTCAATAGTATATAGATTCGTCGTACTGGCTACATCACGCCTTGATTTCTTCCGTCTCCTGCTGGAAATTCATTGCAATCATCCTACCTGTATCTACGGCAGCGGAAAAAATAATATTCGGCAAACGCTTATGATTTTCCGATTGGGATCTCCCTCCTGCCGGCTTCCATTACTGCAGCATCGCGCAGTGTCAACAAACCAATAAACAGTCGCAAAATTACGCTCTGACAACTTTGTAGCGAAGCTTTTTTTTTTTTTGAGTACCGAAGAGCCACTTTGGACCTGGCATTTGCTGCAATGGCAGAGCTGCCGATAGTTAAATTGGTTGGCTTCGATGATTAACAAAGGGAGAAATATCCGAGAATAAGTCAAGGAGAACTTATTCAGATGTAATCAAGCAGAGAACATGTTTATTTCCAATGTTTCAACATGGATGTGCAGATCTGGTCCTGCTCTAGGCCCGTCCTTCAGACCAAAACGCGAAAAAGTAAAATGAGATTCTGTCGGCGGCCTTCTTACTAACTCTGATGGCATGGTCGCAACCGCCCACCATATTTTATATAAACTTTAAATTGCTATAAGCTAGTCGTAAGCAACTTTCTATACTAAACCCTTTTCTTTCAAAAGTATGTGCTAAATTCGTCAGTGAAGGTTTGCCTAAATTATTAAGTAAAAATGTTGCCGTTGACCATTTAGTGGCGGTGGCGTTGAACTGTCAAGAGATCAATTTAACATGGATTTAATTAACCTAAGCAGTACTTTTTGTGATTTTAGCTGATGGCTAGGAATTTTACTATTGCATCGGGACTCCTGCTATTTGGTAAAGAAACTGGGCTGCGTGCTCACCAGAAGCAACGGTACATAAGGCTCATGATATATGTACTAGTCGCAACGAACAGGTACTTTTGTACTTCAAACACATCCTATAGTGCACGTGGCTGCATTCTCTGATACCAAGTAGTCTCTTACAAATTTCTTAAATAACTACTGTAAAGGCATATCTAATTAATAGCCACTCCGGTATCTTGCATGAATACATTAACGAAACAATTGCAAGAGCAGAGAGTTAAATGGCCCTGTATTCTTTAATAGCTCAATTATAGCGCGCATATTCCAGCTCCGTTTTTCAATTCAGTGTTTCGATGTTTTTCGCCTTAAAAAAAAGAGCTTCAACAAAAGCACCAGCATGCTGTTGACACAGCGACATTCACCATACGGGCACTTAATGGTGCAACAGCACTCGCTGGTTCTCTAGCAAAACCGTATCGGTTCGTATCAAAAATAAATTTATCGGGTCTTTTGAAGTGTTCTTTCAGCTACGTCGTTATTGACTAGGCCAGAGTTGTATGGTGTAGTCTGTGGCACCGTTAGTAACAACACAAATGGATGTTTTGTTTACGATAAACCATAAAAAGCAAGGGATGTTGTACATGATACTAATTAGTGTAAGAGATATTACATGAATGATGAAGTTATTGGTGCCTGAAGCATAGTTTGAATTTTTCCGTTATATACTAAGAAGTTAAAAAATGTTTTTCTTAAATATAAGATATAAAAAGTTAGAAATGCTACAGGTATAATGCAGTTACAGATAGGTACTTTCGAAAAGGTTTTACGCTATTAATGTCATAAGCTAATGAAGAGTAAAATGCTGTTTACGTCCCCATTAAGTTCCTGTACAATATGCACTTGCTTGTTGTACTTATAGTTCTAAATATAAAATGCTTCTGTTATTTAGTAACGCCTTCTTATGTTTGTTGTCACTCAATATACCTCAATATCATTTACGAAATACTTATTGAATCATTACGGTATACAAAGCGAAATTATCGAATTCAATTTCCTCTCATGTTGGAATAGACGCTGGCTGTCACCTAGCAAATGTCAACGAAGTTCCTCAAGAAAATGCATCTGCATTCATGCCATTGGTCCGACTTCTCTTGTCAATTTCGAGTCTGATATTTTTTCCCTTTTTATGTACACGGTTTCCATCTTGAATCTCAGGGGCTCCAGCACCCTCCCTTATTTGAGGTCCCGTATTCTCCATTATGTCAAGAAGCTGCCAATCTTCCTTGCAAATCAACTTTGTCTAATCCAGCGATAACAGAGTCAAGGCAAAAATCCGGGCCTTCTCCAAACATTATTGCGACGCTTGAGAAAAAGATCGGGTCGCTTCTGGAGGCGGGTTGGCTTAATGTGGGCCGCCGGGTAGTGGGGGGGGGGTTGTGATGAGAGGGGGATGCGTTTGGGGTTTGACAGGCATTGAGGAGGAAAAGGAACTGAGTAGAGAAAATGTTATTTTTTATTCGAATGTAATTGGTATGAGAAAAGGTATGTAGGAAGAAGGGAGACTGGTGCATACTGGGTTGGGAATGGTCAGAGGGGAAGAGAAACGTCAGCAAAAAAGAAAAAATATTACTAAAATTATTCGTGAATGTTAAATAAGGAAATCTATAGAAGATTGGAAAAATGAACGATTTTTTTATGTACACAAGAAAAGTGTGCAAAGAAAAGAGCAAAATGAATATGATTGGAATTGGCAAACGGGTAAAAAGCAATACGATAGCCATGTTTATCGAAGGAGCTGCTGCTAATGAATTTTGTTTGTGATGATAATATTACAGGAAAAATACGAATTAAGTTGAGGAAGGATTTTAATGCTTGCGTTTTCTTCTCTTCAAGAAGTTGTCTATATTATGATATTGCTATTTCATTGCCACTCAAAAGAAATGTTATGTTTTGCACATTTTGATGCTATGTAGATACAGTATTCTTGTGTGTAACTGACACTACTTATTATGATATACTGTTGCTTTTTATGATGCACTATTACTAAATACAGTGTACTTTTTCTTCTTATGATGCACCAATTTGCAAAATCGACCGCACTCACATATCAAAATTTATTTTCACTCATATTACGCATCTTCGTGCTCTCACATTTCTCATGTATGTTGTTCTTTTATTTTGCCTTCTTCTGTGCACTCTTGTTACCCATATACTTTCTTTACTCTCATATGTCTCATACACGTCCCATCATATTTTTTACACGTGCCTCCTCATATTTTTACTCAAACACTCTCAATATTACCCTTGCATATGCATATTCATTGATAACACATGCAGGTGAATGTCTGACGAGCTTTAGGAAGGTGGAAAGAATTTTTAAATTGAATTGCAAAATAAATGCTGATATACAATTTCTAACATGCATTCATTGTGTTAGCAATGTGTATTATCAGATTAATATGCAACGCAGCTGTATATTAAATAATGTACTACACTATTGTGGATAACCCGACATGTGCAACGTGCCTGACCTTTTACTACGCGGGTTGGAGTATAAATCATTGTGCCGCTGTTCAATAAAGTCGGGCCAATTGTAATTTACCTAATGAGTGTTTTCCTATAATTTTCCATTCCATGGCGTACTTTTTATTGATTTTTATTAATTACTAGTACTACAGTGTACGGTATGTATTAAAATGGACTATTATACGCTCGTAGTGCAAAACTTACACTACGTGCGATAGTATCGCTTGCTGCCGCATAGTTCATTAGAACTTCTAATGCGCTACAAAATTTGTCATCGTGGGCTGCTACCTATTTCAGAATAAATAATCATATATATTCTCTTGTTTCTACCTGTATCAATGTGATTTTCAATAAATGTCATAATTATTAACCGTATACTATTGTTTTTACTGTGCAGTCTCACGGCTCATGGGCGGCTCCAACATGGGCAACGTTGCGTCGCTGTCGGCCTGCAGCGTCACAGACAATAAAGCCATGCATTTTCCTCTCTCGCATCGACGGAAAAGACGTATTCTTTTCACTCAAGCTCAGGTAAATTATCGTTATGTAATATCCTTTCGAAGATAGAGGTTTGCTGTGTCAATTGTCGTTATGTTTACCTAATATATGTTGTCCATATTTTACACGATTATTTCCGGCTAAAATAAGACACCTATTATGGCTTTCATTTGCTAGTATCAAAAAATTTTGAAGAATAATGCGATGTTAAATAAGTCTCCTTACAGGCTTAGGTAAAGTTTTACTACCCAATACATCAATATATTCTATGTATATACTGAATAGATATAATGTAGGAAATAGTAAAAATAACAGTTACAAGATTAAGTAACTTTAACTCAGGTACGGTAGCGCTTTGTAATCAATCCATATTTTTACCTCCGCCAATGAGGTTATGTTTTCGTCTTGTTTGTCTGTGTGTCTGTCATCACGATAATTCAAAAAGTTAGGTACCGATTTTGACGAAATTTACAGGGATTGTTAGGTATGTTAGAAGGAATAGATGATTAACTTTTGATGAAGATCTGTCCATTCGTTTGCTTGTTTGCCTATTTATTGCTAGGGCCATAACTTAAAAAGTAGTGGACGGATTTTCATGAAATTTACATGAGTTGTTGAGTTTATTTCAGAATGTAATGATAAAATTCCTGTGATGATCTGTTTTTTGTTCGTCTGTTTGTCGCTGTGTTTGATTTTATGTTTGTTAGAACAATAACTCAAAAAATTATGGATGGATCTTTGTGAAATTTTCAGGAGTTGTTTGTAATGTTAAAAGACAAAATTGATTAAAATTTGGTGATGATCGGTTTTTTTCGTTTGTGCGTTTGACCTATGTTTGGTAAAATGTTTGTTAGAAGCATAACTCAAAAAGTTATGAACGGATCTCCAAGAAAATCAAGAATACTGTTAATATTATCAAAAGGCACAAGTGATCAGATTTTGGTGTTGATACAAAGAAAATCATGGTTTCAGAGCTGATTTGAAGTTTTCGTTACCGTTGCCCTGCTTGGCGGAGGTATGCGCTCTCAGAGTGCTCTAGCTTACACATATTAACCTAGCTAAAGATACACACCTCGGTGTTTAAATATTTATTTCCATATCGCCTTTTACCATTTCAAACGAAGCTCACGTGTAATTCGAACCTCCCACCATTTTATTGGGACTACTGTGTTAAATCCTCTTGAGTAACTCCCGTCCTGATGGGAACGTTGTTTTGCAACAGGTATATGAGCTAGAACGGCGTTTCAAGCAACAGAAATACCTGAGCGCGCCTGAGATAGAGCAATTAGCAGGCCTAATACACCTGACACCGACGCAGGTAAGGTGACATTGGTTGTCTTCTTCAATAGATGTGTCTATCTTTCAAGTATTATTTATCGTTGTTATTGTATCTATTCCATTTGATATACTTATCAGTCATTTTCTGTAATTTTTATATCTATCACTGAATCTTTTGAGTCTTTATCTACCTTTCATTGCAGGATAACATATTAATCATTTGTAAACTCCCTTACTTGATTTCGCAACTTTTTTAAAATTCTGTTTGTCAACAATATTTGAATTTAAAGAGCTAATAATTCACATACATATAGAGTAAAAATTTTCGTGCACCGGTTTTAGCAATATTTGCCATCCTCATGACTAATACTTGTTAGTCATTACTCTATAAGTATTATTATTTAATGCATTCCGTGTAAGAACCATCAATATTGATAGCATAACATACTGCCATTCATATCTCCAATATTCATAACTCAAATACTGATAAGGTAAGACGTAGCCAAAAACTTAAGGCATGGCCTTCTCACCAATTCCCATAATCAATATTATTCAATTCTCATTTCTAAATAGCTGCTTCATAAACTCCCTGTCGTATGAACTTTGAGTTAATTTAAATAATGTAGCCCTTGATGCTGTTTTTTTTTCTAGGGCATCATAATCCAAACCTTGCCCTTAATTCAGCATGTGAAACTTTAGTCCCGCTACCACATATACCCCTTGAGCTAATTGCAGCACATGAGTGAAAGTTTATTTCCCGAAATATGGGTAGCAGACGTTTTGATCTAAGTTTATTTCGCAATTTTGTAGGGTGAAAATGTAGATGTAGAACCATAATTAAGGGTGTGTTGCTCTGAGTGTGTCTCTTATTTTGCAGGTAAAAATATGGTTCCAGAATCACCGGTACAAAATGAAACGGGCGGCTAAAGAGAAATCCATGACTGAGAACAACAACCAGGTAGCTACTGAACTATTACTTATGCTGTTTATAGCTTCTTACTTTCCTGTCGTACTGTTATGCATTTCACATTTAACTTGCGTACTGAATTGGATCTAATTTTTTAATTCTAGAGCCTGAAATGATGATGAGTAATTTTGTTTTATATTTTCGCAACAGCAGGAATAGCCTATAGAATGGCAAAAATCACCTCTACTATGAATACAATAACCCAAAGTGTTTTAGAGAAAGTGTAAAATTTTCTAAAATAGCCTTCAAAATATTTCTTAGCTGCAAGTATTTTGAGTCTTAAATTTTTAAATTTAAGAAATCTGGAATGTGTTTTTTTTGCATTATTTACAACAACTGAAGAACGCAGTTTTATGAGAAAGCTCTACCAGTATCTACAAGGGTTAATTACTTGTAAATTTTTAAATCTAAGCTAAAATTAACATTTCCTCGCAGTATATCAGTGTGAAAGCAGAATTAAAATTCTTACAAAAATAGAAAAAATTACACCATCAAATTTTGATTTATGAGGGTACATATTATTTAATTAATCCTGTGACAATCATTCTGATGCTATTGAATTCACTTAACTTACAACGTTTGGCTATTTTAACTCTTGAACACTAATCTTGTTTAAACTGTACCCTACGTCTACGTCATACCGAAAAGGATAGATAGTTTGTGTATTCAATAATGAACTTATAACCTTGAACGAACACAAGCGAATTCGTCGAGTAATCACATGTGTTAAGGTGACATTTCTGCAGTACAAAAATCACGGAAAGGGATATTTATTACTATAATTTTTCAGATATTACCTCACTGTATGGTTCTAAATTTTAGCATGCGTTCTAAATGTGCATTTACAGGGAATATCAAGAATTTAGTCATGAGAAGCTCAATGATTAACTACATTTGGAAGCAGAGAGCTGAAACTAATAAACGTTTTAAATATGGTTTCTAAACGTTCTTCTTTATTATCTTGCACTATAAGCAGTTGAGTTCGTTCGTTAACCGCTTAGGTGGCATACGGTACAAGGTGACTTATTTCCTAGAGTAATCTTGCAATATTTATTCTGCTTGTTCGGCATTCGATTAAGTCTTTGCGTCCGTTATTGACTACAATAATAATTGCAGCATTACATTATGTTGCATGCTCCTCAGCAAAGCTTACCAGGCCATTCGTTGTTCTCGGCAATCAGTATAATAAATTACTATTATCACGTTTTCCTACATGGTCTGGTTCTTTTCTTCGTCAGTTATTCTCCACACTAATTTCACTATGATCGGTACCTGGTATGTCACACAGTCAAGTTTGGCCGTCTGTTTGCTATTGTGTACATTCGTTCAGTTTTTATTATCATTATCTTGCATGACACACAGTCAAGATTCCCAGTCTGTTTGCTATTGTCTGCAAAAAATTCATTATTATCATTGTCTTGCATTTCCACCCACAGTCCAGCTCCTCGGTCCGCCGAGTGAGCGTGCCCGTGCTAGTGAAGGACGGCAAGCCTTGCTCTTCTAGCGAGTCTCCTGAGCCCTCCACTATCTCCGACTCCAAGCCCTCCTCCAACTCCAGCTCCACCTCCACCTCTGCACCACAGCACGGCCACTATCAGCACCACAGCGCTGCCAGCAGCACCACAGATGGCAACGCCACAAGCACCAACGCTAGTAGTGGTTCTCACGCGCCCAACCCTCACCATCAACACCACAGTCACCACCACCACCATTCCCAAGGGTTGCACCATCACCAGCACCACACCGGGGGTTCTAGCACCAATCAGCAACAGCTGTTATCACAACCGCCTCCACTGACGCCCTTATCACAGATACCTCAGCACCAGCACCAGCCTATCCAGGACAACAGCACTAACAGCACTGTTGGTGATAACATCAGCCTT
>LQNS02007217.1:10096032-10116444 GCA_001587735.2 Parhyale hawaiensis | reverse complement strand
AGCTGTTATCACAACCGCCTCCACTGACGCCCTTATCACAGATACCTCAGCACCAGCACCAGCCTATCCAGGACAACAGCACTAACAGCACTGTTGGTGATAACATCAGCCTTATGGATACAGATGGTGGTGATGCTGGTGCTGGTGGTGCGGTGGATAGCGCTACGGGTGGAGGTGGTGCGCTGCACCATGGTGCGTCCCACAGCATGACGGGGTACGGCTCACCCGCTGTCCATTCTGGTAAGCATTCCATTATTATTATTTATTATCACCCGCGAACAAAGTGAGAGAGGTGATAATGTTTTCGTTGAAGATTTAAGTATATTTGTATATATATTCCCATCTATATTTGTGTATATATTATTAGTATATTTATCTGTCAAACCAATAGCCTAAGTGGGCGGGGAGTTGAGCAATATTTATAATTTCTTTCAGGGAGTTTGGTGGGATGACTGAGATGTAACCCATGCCAAAAAACTAGACCTAGCTAGTCATAAAAAATGACGGCGCTGAATTTTTCTCCACCGCGGCAAATCATTTGGAACACGGGGCGTTCTTTTTTTTTTACCTCCGCCAAGGAGGTTATGTTTTCATCGAATTTGTCTGTCTGGCCGTCTGTCTGTCCTTCTGTCTGTCTATCATCAAGAATACTCATAATGTTGTGGACCGATTTTGACGAAATTTACAGGGATTGTAGGTATGTTAAGAGAAATAGATGATTAACTTTTGGTGAAGATCCATTCATCCGTTTGTTTGTTTGTCCGCCTAGTAATGTTAAAAGACATAAATAATCAGATTTTAGTGCAGATCGGTTTGTTCATTTGTACGTTTGACTCATGTTTGTCATAATGCTTGTTGGCAGCATAGCTCAAAAAATTATGAATGGATCTTCAAAAAAAATTACTGAAGCTGTTAAAACTATTGGAGGTCACAAATGATTAGATTTTGGTGTTGATACAGAGAAGATCACAGTCTCAGAACCAATTTTAATTTTTCATAACCGTTGCCTTACTTGGCGGAGGTATGCTCTCCCAGAGTGTTCTAATTTCCCTATGTTATTATTGAAGAGCTAATCTCTGGGAAGGAATGAGGCTGAGCCCTAGCCTCGTTCCTCAAAAATAACTTCGTTGCATTTGGCCCTACTGCGGGTGATGGTCTTACGCCACCTAGGCTTTCTAGTTTTTTTTTCAACTACACGAGGAATTAATATAGTCTAAAAACAGTTTCGTCCAAGGTGAGATTGTTGAACCAAATATGCTCAACTCCACTTAATACAATAGTAGCTAGTTTTCAAGCACCGCTAGCTGTGGCCACCCATCAGGTCATAACAGTTTATTTCAGCAGTGAAATACTGGCTTTATTTTCTTGGATGGTATATCAATTTACAAGAACTGAATATCCCCGAATTCAAATATGAGCAGATAAACATGTGACATTTTTGCCCATCTCATCTGGAACAACACAGCAAGTTTTCCCCCGTCCTAACAGCGAACTTAGGGAAAATTCCACGAACTTAGGGAGGGGGAAGGGGGCAAAATTATCGCGCCTTGTTCAAACGACCGCATTACAGATTTACTTGCCTGATGCCGAGGCTACTCTATGCGTTCATACAGTCAGCCTGATGCAAGGATACGGAACTCGGACGTCATTTATGCTACCGTATCTATGCTACCGATTTTAAATGAGTATCGAAACAACACGCGAGCTGCTCATCCTCGCAACCAGTTGTATGTAAAAAATGCGTACGTGGCCCATGGAATTAGCTACTCTAACTTGGGTTAGAGTTGGTAAGAGCTGCCTGTAGGCAGTTTGTCACGCTTGGGCAACCCCTCAAAGTTTTACTTTCATTCGAAAGAAAAAAAAATAAAATAAAGAATATATCGTAAAAAAATTATCGGAGTCTTAGAACTTTCTGAATTCTCTTCGTACCAGCCGGGGCGTTAAAATCCCAAATGAAGCAAAGCCGTTCTTATCTGGGTGGTTGGAAACACGCTTTAGTACGAGTAGCATTATGAGAGTAATCAAATACATAGGGACACTCGCTCGATAATTAGCTATGAAACCCCAGGATACCCGAAGCGTTGCTAGAATTGCCCTAAACGCTTTCACGGCAGACTTGAACGCTTGCAGTACTAAGATTTGCTACCTACCGAGTGGATACTTCGGGTGGGGTCCAGGTGGAGGTGTGCGCGCCACTCTCAGGGCGTATAGCCCTGATCGAGTTGGCCAATGGGAAAGCTAGCAGCATGTTTGGGTTTTCTGGTATTCTATTTAAGCATGTTATTCATAAAATACCGTATATTCTCGAGAGTAAGAAGTGAGCATATGTAGTATATGGTTATAATATTTCCAACGTTGATGGCCGTGGGCCTAGTCCAGCCCTCATGACTAAGTTCCAAGAGGATACGGTGCTCGATAAGCACATGAAACTAAATCCAAAGGGGTGAATCGAGCAATCCGCCGTCCGAAGTTCCTTACAAGTTAAAGCTCAGTAGATTATATTTGTATTCAAAGCGACAACATCTCGATCTAACTTTTTTTAATGAGGAGTCCCGCGTCCTCTTGTTTCCTCTACGATTCCGACTTTCTGGCCCCAAGGCCAATATCCTTCCATCCATGTCCCCAGTAAAGTACTAATATCCTTCACTCCCCAGCAGAGCACCAATATCCTTTACACCCTGATTCCCCCAGGAGCACTAACATCCTTCACGCCCTGACTCCCCCAGCAGGTTACTAATATTTTTTTTTTTCGTTCACTGATTTCCCCAGCAGGGTATACTAATATCCTCCACACCCTGATTCCGCCAAGAGCTCTAATATCCTTCATTCTTTGACTCCCCAAGCAGAGCACTTATATTCTTATCTTCCCAATTCTCCTTACAAAGTACTAATATCTCTTCTTCTCTCATTCCCCCAGCAGGAGGAAGCAGTGAAGTGGGAGCGGGGGGCAATGGGACGCCGGACTGTCCCTCCCCAATGCTGCTGGTCCCGCAAAACTCCTCATCGGCTCTTCCCCATCACATCACGGCGGGACTGGGAGGCTTGGGACTTGGAATTGGGGACTACTCGCGCATGACTCCCCCAGTACACCCCATGGTTACTCCCCCTCCTCCCCACCACATGGTTACTCCCCCACACACTCCCCACAATCCCCAAGCCTCCATGTATTACTTCCCGTTACAGGGACGTAATTGGTGATGGTTCTCTTGTAACGACTCCTGAAGTACCCCCAATTTGGGGTATTTTAATCCATAAATTACTGCTATGATCTAAATTAAAGGAATTACGGTACAGTGTGGGGTATTTCCTTGTATATAATTTATTTCAAAGTTGTTTCTCTGGAGAGTAAGCTATTACGATCTGTAATTACGAACTGAGTACAATTATTATTCTGCAGTGTTGTACTTTCGTTTGTGATGGTTTATTTTTTCCATGGTAATAGCTCATAGAGGGCCGGGGTGTAAGTCCCGGTATCTCTTTGGGAATGGGCCTTTTGGTTCGTCTACTGCCGCCTATCTAATATAATCTAATCTAAATTACTACTTTGGAGTATGACGTATTTTGATCTATTGTTATAAAGAAAGTCTCCGTAGCTAACCTTGAATGCAGTGTCTCGACGTATGATTATACACCAAATCAATTTTATTCCCTTGAATATGGATTAGTCCCATTTTTTTTTTTGTCTATCTCGGTAAAATAATTACCATTTAAAATGAGTACTCACTTTTAAAAAATATTCACTATAGCCACACATGTCGGCCGCTACAGATATAAAATATACTTGTAAATAGGTTTCCTCATCTAAATGCAAAGTGTTTCACTATTTTTATCACAATATTGTGTTCTAACTTCTAAGAGTTATCAAATATCGTCAAAATTAAAGTATTTGTGTAATTTTAATTAAATTTTCAGAGCATCTGATAGAGCCCTTAAGTTTACTCTGGTTCAGGTTAAATGCACTGAATATAATCCTGATTTTCTTAGGAACGAGTCTATTTACTCGCTTGGAATAATTTCTACACATGACTTATTCTTATGCCGATGACACACGCTAGTCAAAAGAACGAGTATCGTCATTTTTTTGCCCGAACGTTATGTTGAACTGTTGCAAACACAGCTTTGAGATTGCCAATAAATGGTGTAAAAATGTTTACCGTCAGTACAGTTTACTCCGCAAGTGGCTCTAGGTAATTTTCGGACATATCATTCATTATATCTGGAGGGATTTATAAGTCAAAATTCTATGCAAGTGTGTGCTATTGAAATGGGCACATTCGGACGACAAGATGACGATACTCATTTTTTTACTAGTGTGTGGCATCGCCATTAGCCGAATGATTACACAGTACTTCTAATTCTTACCATTGATGGAAGAATATTTCGAAACCCCTGGCACCTTTTTGAGCATATCGTTTTGTTTTCGTCTACCAACCTAACAGTGATACCACGTGGTCTCTCAAAGGTAGCTAGTCCAATAAGACCACACGAATTTTTTGAAGTTTGCGAGTATCCGCAAAATTTAAAAATTACCTGGGCAATGATATCAGTGAAAAAATGCACAATAGCTAGCTTTCTTGCGAATGCCCACATCCCGTAGCGAAGTGCATCCTCACGCTGCAGTAGTGTGACAGGTACTGAGCAAGGAGGTTTAATGGGTTAAATATCCTTGATACTGAGCCCAAAGAGACATTGCCCCGGTGCGCCTGTGTGCTCAGAGAAATGGAGCGAACTGTTACCTATACATCCTCGTTATTGTTCTGCTATAAAGCAGACTTCAGTTATGGGTTTCCCTACTTAGAAACATATAAAATGTGTTTTTATCACAAAAATCAACTAATAAATGTATTGTTCTATAACCAGCACGTTTTCGCGTGCACCGATGCTGTTCAGCGCAATTTTTGTGTTTCAAAAGCGCAGTTTCCGTTAGTGCACGAAAAGACGTGCTATTTTTGGGGCAACACTCTTCTCAGTGTAGAATTATTTATGCGTGTGGCAAAGGATAATTAACACTGAATAATCCCACACAGCTGTTTGTGAATAACTGTACAGATATTAGTCGGTAGCTAACCTTGAAATAGTAATAGTAACTCATAGTAGTATATACTAGCATAGAATTTGCCTTGTAGATGATAACATCCAGTGAAGTGTGTATATAGCTCTATATATACTTGTATGTAAAGAAAATTCAACTAACCTTCAACCAGAAATACTATTTATTTTTCCTGTCACCAAGTTTTGACGAAATTTAGGTCATTGATATTTTCTACATGCGGTAATATCTCTAACAGATTTTTTGGCCGCCTCAGAAGCAGGTTCGCGGTTTTAGCTTATGGAGCAGCCAGGAAGTCAGTTAGGGGTCGCATCTCTACACAAACGGCCCAGTCGCGCTCTAAAGATTTAAAGAGCGTTGCAGCAGCCTCGTGATATTAGGATTTCGCGGCTTAACTTGCCTGGAACCTCAGACAAGTGCGTTGGCTTCGTCCACTTTAATCGCGTTTGAGGCGCTGCGACTTAATCGGTCACCTTTTGGACTGCCAGAAATTTAGTCTTGCTCCGCTAAATGAAAGATTTAACCTTATCAATGTAATCGCGCTGCGTCTAACACTGACAGCAACACCACTCAAAGTGGCGAAACCAACACTCCTGCCTGAAATTTCTGGCCAATCAAAGCCTCAAATTGTTTATCAAAAACGCCCTATTACCACTAATCGGATAAAGTAAATAATGTGGATTAGTAATTTACATTACTGACCTACTTAACCTACTTCCTCCATGAACCACCTACTTAAACAAATCGTTCCCGAAGTATTAAAGATAAAGAACTAACGAGAATAGTTTTTCAAATGGATATTTCAGTCGAATGCCCCAAAGGGAGAGCAACATTGAGAAAAGCGAGGTCCTAAAGTTAGCACGCCTACCCGAGCCTCGATGAGGAGCGCCTGCTGAGGTGCGCTGGCGCAGTATTAAAACTGCACAGTTTACAAGAACGCTAGGAACAGTGTTTAGCATCGGTGCTGGGGTATTCGTACTGGCCTTGAGGCTACGCTTTTCACAGTCTGAGTTCCAGTATATTTCCCCAACCTAATTTCTGCTCTATGCTGAATATTGAAATTTTGCTTAGGAGGAATCAATTAAACTTCGAGTACTGAGGGCTCCTCAAAGTTCGGTGTGGTTTTAGAGCCGTATCAGTGCCGCACTAGGCGCAAGAAAGCTATTTCTTTTATTCGGCAACTCCGACGGTACGCGCCTCCAAAACTGCTCATTGTCACCAGTCGCTGCTCCGTTTCCGTTACGGTATTTGCTTGGCGCTGCCGTTTTCGGCGTCTAATCGGCTTTTTTCGGCCTAGTTCGGCGATTTACTACCTTGTGCCGAATTGAATACTAGGCCAAATTTTAACTACGGGGACCGTTGTTTATGAATGGCTCGCTCGCCACTTTTTTTCTTTGTGTAGTACTATTCAGTACACACTCACAACTCTCAAGCGGGTGTCGTGCTCGATATAATGTGTTTTTTTTTTCTGGACTGCATATTGAAAGGTAAACATTTTCACAAGTATTTGAAGTGTTTAAATAGTTTCCCTTTGATTTTCTGTGACTTCAAGTGAAAATTTCTAAAATTAGTAAGGAGTGTAAAGGATGAAAAGATTACATGTAGTAAGTACATATATCAGTTTGCATGTGTTGCTCAAAATTCAAGTCACCCAATTTCCCACTTTACAATTGGTTTACCCTTTTTTATCTCCCAGTTCACTTTCAAATAGAAATGTACGAGGAAAAATTGATATTCTATTCGTACCGCAAAGAGTAAACTATACGACTGCTATCATTATAACTTATGTTGGTAGATAATTAAGTTTATGCGGCAAAACTCAATAATGATATCCCCTGCTGAAATGAATTCTCCATCGTTTCTTTATTATTTAACTCATTACTTAGCTCTCCATCCTAAAGACCAAGACCATTATTGAGGCTGTTAGTTCAACACGGCGCCATCTGTCAGCTTGTACATAGACAATAGTAATTATAGTGTACATAAAATACATCAAACCCCATTTTTGTAATGGAAGCTCCCAGATATCTTTTAAATAAACAATAAAATCTGCATTTACAAAAACTTACTCATTTTCCTTGACTAGTAGCACTTCATTAGGCCATATATGGCTTGTAGTCCTGCTATGGCTCTTAAGATTATTCGATTGATAAAGGAATATAATGAGAATCGTGGTTCATAAGTGGTTTTTATTCCACAATATACAGTTAACAGATAAATATTGTTGATTGGTCATTAGTGGTTCATAGACTATTCATGGTTTCATGCTCTATAGTGCTAACAATTACGAACTGTTATCATTAATAGTTTTTGGACCATTTATGACATTTATGAACAACTTAGCGGTTCACTGACCATGTATACAGTAGTTCACGGAACATCTGCGTTTCATGGATCATCTATTGTTCACCAACTGAAAGTGACGATACGTATATACATACTTAAAGGACAGGATACGTTTCAGGGTTAATGCTATTCGACGGCAACGTATCGTGCAATCGAACTGCATGCCAATTGAAGCCAACACAGAATGTGCGGGTACTTACCGTACTTCCGTCGTCAGGGTCCTCTTCGGTCAACAAATTTTTTTTTTAAATACAATGTTATGATTATTGGTTAACCTTCACCTCCACTCTTACATTTACCCTCACTTCCCCTGTCACACTTCCTCTTTCACATTATCCTCACTTCCCCTTTCACACTTACCCTCACTTCCCCTTTCACACTTACCCTCACCTCCCTTTCACACTTATCCTTATCTTCTTCTCACACTTAGCCTCACCTCCCTGTCACACATACCTTCATACCCTCACCTCCCTCTCTCTCACTTACCCTCACCTCCTTCTTATACTTACCCTTACCTCCTTCTCCCACTTACTCTCACATCCCTCTCACACTTACCCTCGCTTCCCACTCACACTTACTCTCACCTCCCTTTTACATATACCCTCACCTCCCCTCCCAAACTTGCCATCACCTTCTCACACTTACCCTCACCCCTCTTTTACATTTACCCTCACCTTCCCTCTCACACTTACCCTCGCTTCCCACTCACACTTACCCTCACCTCCCCTCTCACACCCCAGCAATAGCATTAGCATTTGAGCAATAATTTCCATAGGCAGCCACTTCACCTAATTGATTAAGTCCATGTGCTTTGTGACAGACTTCTCCCCGGCCTCTTCTCTCCCCTCTTTCAGCAAGTTCTCCCTCCTTCCCCTCTCCCTACTCCGCTTTACTCTTCGCCCGTTAAACAATTCGTCTTTATTCTTATGCCACAATCAATCTCATTTTACGCACATCTGCTTCCATTTATGCATATTATTTCCTTTTTTTACCTTTTATTCCAGACGATTTTTCATTCTTTCATATATGTATTTTTCCTGCTAAACTCTAGTGGTCCTGTTTCATCTTAAATTTAATTCCGCCTCGCCATTGTGCTTCCCAATTCATAGTTTGATTTTTGTCATGTTTCTTTAACTTAGTTGCTTTACTTCACCAAGTGCTTTAGTGTTTCCGCGAATGAGTTGGTACAGTGTCCGTTACCGCCACATCGGTATATTCTTGAATTTTCGCTCGAAAATACTCCTTCTATTCTGAAATAGTTGTTCGACACCCAAAAATTCGTTCGCAGTGGAATTCAGGATTGATGAAAAAAAACGTTGGGAAGACGTTGCCTGAAAGGTGTAGTAAGTTCATCTCCTACATTCGTACCGATGGATATTTCCAGTTTATTTGTTTTGGTGTTTCATATAAACTAGAACAACTATGGGGGAACAACATGAACATCATTTGGGTACAACTATTTCGGAACCAAGGGAGTTGTAATAAGACCCCGCACAACGATATTTCTTCTTGAAAATTGAAATATTTTCGAATGATTTTACTCTCCTTCGATCCAGCCTCACCCACCCCTCTTTACCATCACCCTCTTTCTCTTTCCCTCGCTCTAATTACCTCAATTAAAGGCAGTTTTTTCGAGTGGAATTCTACACAAGGAGCCGACCGCCAGCGCTTTGCTCTGACATCTTTACGATCATTTTATTTCATAAAAATGGCGAAATTTTTCTTCCTTTTCGACGCTAAACTTCAACTGCCAGGCCGCTTGAGTGAGTTTTGTAAGAAGGCGACATCCGGCCTTTCTCGAATCCTTTTCATAGTTTGAGTTAAACTTTGATATCCGTTATTGTTCATTATTATGGATTTTTCATTTAATTTGTAACTTCGATATGAAGGTGGCACAACAGTTATGCATATCTTCATTAATTTTATCTAATTGTGATAGTTTTATGCTTCTGTCTTTTGTTAGGGAAAAAGTTGCCCAGTGCAGAAGATTCCTTATGCAAATTGCTGTAGTTCTGAGGCATTTTCCAATGTTGGGTTTTGGTGTTCTTCATGTGACGGGTTTCGACCAAGCATCTGCATTTTTAGGCTGTTGATTGGGTGTAAGTGCGTTGTATGGTTCTGATAAAATATGGATTTTTTTTGTATATAGCATATAGAAGTAGATTACGGAGCGCAAGCAAGGGGCGGTCTCGTTTGTGATTGGTTGATGGACTAGAGTAGCTGACCAACTGAATGATGGCGCTGGTGCTGGTTCATGTGCTGAATTCTCATGGAGCTTTAATAATCGTGTGTTCCTGTAGACTGCTTGCTGATAATTGGTTGCAGGCTTCGAATGGGGAGAGATTCGGTTATTTGGAGGTACTGGCTATCTTTGTGCTATTGTAGTATTATTGTATCAGATTAAAGTATTTCTCGGGTCAAGTTTCGTTGTGGTGCTGCTGGTGTGCGCTTTAGGAACTCATGAGTGTAAATGTGTAAAGCAAACCGCCGGGATAATGTGGTTGTCGTCATGCTTATATATGAAGTGTTCTGGAGCCCATAGTCCCCAGTTGAACATGTAAAATTTGTATTCATTCACATTAGTGCGTTTGAGGTAGGTCCGGTTTCACGGTATTAGGATCGTTGCGTGCTACAAGTGAACTGATAAGTGAGCTCTTTTAGTAGATGCAAAGCCCTCGGTGTCTGCGGTGTTGATGAACCTTGAGTTTTTTTTTCATAATGTTCTTTAAACTAAGTTCATCCATTCGATAAGGTTTGTACAGTATATTTTGTTTCCATATTAAACGGTGTGAGTAGTTCTGGGACCAGTAGCGGTGGCGTCCTGCCTAGCGTTTAAAGTACAGTCGATGTAGTTGCGAAGGATTGTGTTGAATTGGTAATTGACGGAGCAGTGAAAGTAAAGGTAAAGTCAACTTAGACCACACTCTCACCTGGGAAACCCACATGCACTGGTTTGTGCTGCGGGTATAGGTCCACTGGCCCCAGATGAGTAAGTGTAGTCGCAGTCGCCCTCGAGTCACCAAGAACTATGGCGCCAAGAAGCGCCATTGTTGATAAATTGATGAGTACTTACTTGATCTGGTTAACAAATTGATAAAAGTGACTCCTAGTGGATGATACTTTATAAATACCGAGTCTCTCCTCCTCCGGAGCCTACAGCCAATTATCAACGGACAGTCTACAGGAGCACATAGATCATTAAAGCTTCCCGAAGAACTCGGCGCATGAACCAGCAACTGTATCATTATTCAGTTGGTCAGCTACCCTTGCCCATCAACCAATCACAAACAAGCCCGCCTTTATGCTTACGCTCTGTAATCCACTTCTTCGTGCTCTGATGAAAATACAAAGACTCCATATTTTATCCAAATCAATTAACAGCCTGAAGATGACCGATGCTTGGTCGAAATAACGAGTTACATAAGATCACTAGACCCAACCCTGGAATATGCCTTCGATTTGGAATCTTCAACACTGGGCAACATATTCACCTTACAAGAGACAGACAAAAACATCGTTTTAGATCTACGGCATTGGAGAAAATTAATAAAGGTATAAAAAAAGTACGATTCGGTATAATTTTTAACCAAACGAGTATAAGAGAAAGAGGCTGCTACTAAACGTCTCATATATGTATATAAGTATATCAGACTCTACACGTCTTTCTTGGTATATGCGAGTTTGGAATATGAGAATAAAGAATTGATTCTCTTTATAATAACTTGAGCACTCTGAGAGGGCATACCTCTGCCAAGCGAGGCAACGGTAGCAAAATATTCAAATTGGCTCTGAAACCATAATTTTCGCAGCATAAACTCCAAAATCTAATCATATGTGCCTTTCAATAATAACAACAGTTTGTGCAATTTTCTTGAAGATCCGTTTGTTAAATTTTCAGTTATTGCGCTAACAACATAAAATTAAAAGCGGTGACTAACGAACGAATGAACGAACAAAAGATCGTTACCAAAATTTGATTATCTACTCTTTGGTATATACTTAACTGCTCATGTTAATTTCATAAAAAATTCATCCATAACTTTTTGAGTTATGACATTGAGAAATATGAGGCAAACAAACAAATAAACAAACGGATAGACATATCTTCACCAAAAGTTAATCATCTGTTTCTCCTAACCTACCTAACAATCCCTACAAATTTTGTCCAAACCGGCTCATAATTTTTTAGTTATTTTGGTGAAAAACAGACAAACAGCCAAACAGTCAGACAAACACGACGAAAACATAACCTCCTTGGCGGAGGTAATGATAATTTAATTAAGAACATAGGAGGTTCACAAGCATTGCTAGTAGTACATAATGAACAGCATGTCCTAGTCATCCACTGTCTGATTTTCTTCCAAAGTCATTTATTCGGGTGAGGTACACTCGGCGTACTGGTGCTCTTCATGAGTTTGCCTTGGAACCGTTACGATGCCATACGGGTCAGTATTCTCGTTCGTTTTTTCCATCATGTGTGGATGTTTGGAATGGTCTTGATGGCTCTGTCTTTGCTGGTGCGGCTATTGACAACTTTAAACAATCTGTACACAGAGCTATTCTATGATGTTGGATCTTCTTTTTTTCGTTCTTTTGTTTTCTTCACCGCTGGGCTGGTTGCGTGGGGGTTTGTTTATCTCATGGAGTTTCTCCGTTCCCACGTCGCCAGTCTAGTGCAATTTAATAATAATAATAATAATCGTTTCACTAGGTAGGGTACCCAGACACATACGAGAGGAAGCCAGGCGCAACAAATACACATGGACATGCTGAACCAAATGCCTACAGACCTTACTAGTAGTAAATAGCTTGCAATCACACAAAATATGCAAATAAAGAAATTGACGTAGTCACAGTTTATTGCAATTTTGCAAAGATGTGGGGATATTTTATAAGCGACACTAGTCGCCCCCTTGATCATGCGTATGAAAAAAGCTTTTTCATGTGAAAAGATAATAATTATTAAAATGTTGATGTCTCCCAGGAGAGAGGTATTCATCAGTTTACTACTATTAGGGCCTTTTCCAAAAAAATAGACTAGTTTAATACTAGATGACAATGAGCCTTACGAACTAAGTTGCAGATTCATGGCCCTACCGTACTACACAACCTGCATTCTTCGCTAGGCTCTATTGCAGCACTAGGTTCACACATAGGTCTGCTGTGCCTTGGCGAGCACATCGTCATATTAAAGTAAATGCTAAATATGGAATATTAACATCGCAGCAATAGGAAAGATATTAACAGAAACAGCTCACACTTGCAGGCAGAAACAAAGAACTTTTAAATAGCAGCAGGTAAGAAACACAAGAGCTCGAGGGCATTCCGATCTAGCAAATCTTGGCTCTTATCTAGAATCCTATCCCAGCGTTTCTTGAGTGCCGACCTCGATAAGTTGAGTCGGAGTAAACACCCTGAAGCAACGAATTAATAGAATCGTTCTCACCCGCAGGCTGTAGGCACACTTACTTGCAGGATCATTTAGGCAGTCTACATCGTCTGAAGCATATATAGGCCTATAACTAACTCTTGTGTATCTGAGAATACCTACCACCCACCAACTATATCATTATACGCAGCACACATCTTGTTGGTGGCTTGTCTCTTTTTTTTTTTTTTTGACTAGTGATAATTTCAATATATTGGATACCAGTAGGGTAAACGGAGAAAGGAGCAACTGTACATGGTAACTTCCCGGTAAAGGACAGAGTAATTGACTTGACCGCTTTAGTAATGACGATAATTTTCATACTTTCATAAAAAATAATCACTATTTCATCAATTGGATCTTCATGCAAAAAAATTCACTTTTATACAGTTTGCGAGTCGAGTAGGCCGACCGAACCGAGTGCGACCGCCTCGCAGCCTCTCTCTCTCCTGTTTCCCGCCACCCACACTTGACACAGTCTTACACCTACCAACATATCTGCGACCTTTAAGCATCAGTATCATAGATTTTTTGTTTAAAGTTTTTATTCAATAACATTGTTGGAATACGCCGTTATTATAGTGTATTGGCTCTACTTTAGTGCAGTATTGCTATCAAAAAGCGCCAGATTTAACATTTAAGGAGTAAAAAATGGATTGTGGAACGTAACCCCCCCCCCCCCTGTTTTACGCAATGTGAAGATAGACGCAATCCAAGCGAATACTTCCTATGGTAGCTTTTAGGTGAAAATAACCCACGCATAAAACGAGAACCAGGTGTGCCTGCCGACCCACTGCTACCAAATAGGTCCTGTTGCCAATTGATGAAACTATTATACAAAATATTTCCTCACTATCACGAAAATGAAACTAAANGCAATCCAAGCGAATACTTCCTATGCTAGCTTTTAGGTGAAAATAACCCACGCATAAAACGAGAACCAGGTGTGCCTGCCGACCCACTGCTACCAAATAGGTCCTGTTGCCAATTGATGAAACTATTATACAAAATATTTCCTCATTATCACGAAAATGAAACTAAATTCGACGTGTTGCTGCAAGGAATGCAGTTTTCTTAGCAGGCAACACTGAACCATATGTGGATAAGCCATTGGTAAAAGGTAGGCTTAATTTCGATCAATTGTAATTAATTTTCTTGTTCTATAATTCAATAATTGTCGTGCTGTAGTTGACCTGTAGTTCTGAAGTTTTATAAGTTGCTAATAAAGGAGTTGCTTAATTCTTCCTTGCATCACCACAATTAAGCTTCTCGTTGGAGGAGCCTTTGTTAGTTAGAAAATATTTTAATGATGTTCTGTCGTAGGGTCTATTCGTAATTTAAATATAGTGTTAAGCATGTATATAAATCTTCCGGGTTAACCTGCCAATGAAAATTTTTTCTATTGAGTGGCAACATGAATTTTTTTCGATACAAAATTGAAAACATACTGCACTTAGATACAATTAATCTTGATGTAGTTTCGAACTCTAAAAGATAAAAGTGGCCACAACTTTCGCTACCAGACGCACTGAACCGCCTGTATGTTTCAGCTGCTTGAGCTCGTTGTGTAAATTTATTATAGACTGAAGGTTAGTCTCTTGCCAACATTTCAAACACGAGCTGTGGTACAACTAAGATATCTAATTATTGTAGTGTTCCACTCGTTGGAATGCGTGCATGCAATAATAGAACGAGAGATTCAGCCACAGCCTACTCTGATTGATACAAGTAATATAAATTCATCACTCATATAATAAACAGTAACTGGATATAATTATGACAATATTTTTCTTGAAGGTAGTAAACTAATTTTTCAGGCATTTGAGAGTGAAAAATTCCATTCCACAGTGGCCCAAAAGTTTTAATAGCTCTCTATTTAGTGCGAATACGGAAATGACCCACAAACTTTTTTATTCTTCATTAGCCAAGCACCCTATTTGCATAGTTTTAGAATGAAATTTGCAGTATTTTCAGTTATATGGCTTTATGCTCAGTCAGCGATAGCTCATGTACCCTAACAAACTTCAAGAGTGCTAGACTAAGCGCAGGAGCTCTATGGTAGTAGCTCCTGAAGCGGCCCTGAGTTTTGGTAGGACAGCAGCAAACATTAATTCAGTGTCCATTTCACATATTAAAGTTCGGTGTACAGTTACACCCTACTTTTTATAAAAGAGTGCAATTTTAACCTCTCAATTGGCCGAACACAAATCAGGATTGAAACGAAGTTAATGGCTCTGTGTGTGGTTAATTGACTGTGTTTCAACAATATAAAACGCATAATTTTCAGTTTTTATTATTTTTGACCTTGAAATCTTTGTGTTATAATTTATTAAACTATTTTTAGCTGCCTTATGCGATGTTTATAAGCATAGCGTATTTATGACCTATATTCATCACTTACAGGCTTTGTTTTTACATTAACTATGCCAACACGAGTCCAATAGAAAATTAATCTGTGGTCAATAGCCAGTATCTATAGAAGAGAGGTCCGATGTTACAGGTTCTTTTCCATATAAATTTTCTCCCTTAGAAGGTTGTGGAAACCTCAAAATTATCTGAGTTATAGCTAAGCACTGTCAAACACATTGCAATTCTTTCATTTCTCAGTTTTGCTCATTTCGGTCAATTGCTTCAGTATTCTACTCGCCTCCCAGGCCAGACCCTCAGTCGTACCTGCCGCCTCCCCTCAAACTTTCCCCTCTTCTTTAAACTGGGAAACACAATTAAAACTATCGCTAAATTGCCTCTTCTGGCACTGAAGCAATTTTGCTGAGGATCCAACTCTGTCAAGCTCCACTGCCGCCTCCGGGCCTTCCTTCCTTCTGGATCGAAGAAATAAATAGATAAATAAAACTAAAATGAGGGAGAGGTTTCTCGTATTCAAAAATAACAACTGAGCAAAAGGAGTCACTTTAGTGGGACAGTAAAGATGACGGGCAATGACATCCTCTTTTCTGAAAACCACATTGGCGAATTGTTTTCCTCAATTCGAAATGCAAAAACACTTGCAAAATTAGAAAAAGTTGTAGCATTCAAATAAAACGTTGTAGTATGTCGCTCAGTTTTCTAGCGCGAACAAAAAAAAATCAAAATTTCAACTATATCTCAATCAACAGGAAAAATTAAGCTCACTAGGCTGTACAAGAAGTGACTTCCATAATTTTACTACTTTTAATACCTTAAACGAACGTTTGAAAGTTTAATTTCAGAGAGACTTGGTCCTATTCTACAAAATTCCATAAATTTGCGTTTTTTTGGTTCGAGCTAGTGTTCTTAGAAGTACTATTCATGGAGGTACTAGGAGGTACTACAAAGACTGGTTGATAATTACCAAGCTTGGTGTCGCCTTCTGTTGCACCAACTACGAATGACAGAGGGAATAAATTAACTGCTTGCAAGTCCAAAGCTCTGGCTTATTCTATTCTTAGCGACAGTGAGTATAAGTTGCTATCATCGGAAAAAAGACTGAAATATATCTGCTACTTCACTGTACTTTTCATGCGCGTATCAAAAATCATTTGAATCAACTAAACAATAAATTCCCATCGGCATCAACTCCTGCTCGTGTGTGGGATTTTTCCCTCAATTGCCCTCAAGGAAATCTCTTGTCCCGTCAAAACTTGAGGGAATTTTTTTGACGCTTCATCATGGTCGGTTAAAGACCCCACACAACTCTGCCTCAGGGCCAAATTGACTTCTGGAGGACAGCGTGGAGAGACGGCAGCAAGTTGGGGCAATTCTAGGAACTCTTACCCTTTATTTTTTTGGAAAATGATACGTGGTAGATTTGTTGTCAAAAGAAAATTATCAAAGAATAGCAATGACTTCTTGCGTTAAATTCAGATCAAGCTGTCAACAATGACGGCAAAGAACTTATATCGCAGACGTGGCCCAAAGGGTTCCATACTGCATTTCTAAGCTGACAAAGAGGAATTTGCTTTGCGTAAATCATAATTTGACTGAATATTGAGAGTAAATTAGGTGACGTTCATCAGCTGAATCATCACAAAGTAACTAATGCAGCTCGTCGCTGCTACTGAAAATGAAAATGTAGAAAGAATTTACAATGCTGAAATCATTTAAGAGAAAGGACTATATATTCTTCAAGAAGAACGGTAAAAATGAGCAAAAGACGGAAGTTTTGTCGAATTATTTGTTTTTTTAATTGTCCTTTTATTACGACGAGAATCACTAGTTAGTGGCCCTGCACAGGCGTGTTGGAGAAAAAAAAAACGTGTAAAACGTTTTGTTGATTTCGTATCGAAAGCAAATATAACGTTTCTTATATGTTTTACGGATACGAAAAAGTGGCTTTTTCTCTCATTACATCTCTCAGTATTAGGTCTTATGTTACTTGAGCCATTGGGCTACAGCTAGGAGACTTGGCCCGTGGAGTCACCCGATATCTACCCACTACTGGTTAAATAAATACATACCTGATGTTGTAGAGGCGCGAGACCGGCCTCTTGCTGCCTATATTTTGTTCTGAACCGATGTATTGCCAAAGTTCATAAGTCCGTGGGCAAGGTGTATGGCAACGCCGCATTGATATACGTTGGGAGGTGACCCGTGAGGATTCTCTGTGCATCCTTCGGGCTTTTTAAATTCATTAGATTGGCTAGAATAATTATACTACCGTGAATTATCTTCAGATTGACTATTATTTATTGCTGAAGTTTAAAATATCTTTTCATTTTTCAGTTTATTACTTCTCTAAATTAGTCACATTATTGATGTTACGTTGGATCTAAATAATGCAAGTCATTTCGCCCGACAAATCGGGGCCTGGTGGACAAAAATTTGATGTACATCCCTAGAATTTCGTCTCTGTGAAATGACCATTAAATAGTGTCAGTGGCTGCTTAGGCACCAGACCTTATTGGGCGGGTAAGTTCCTTCGTTTGCCTTGGATTCGGCTAATGTGCCCCCTCCGGACCCCTTTGCCCCCCCCCCTTTTTTTTTTTTTGGGGGGGGGGGGGGGTTCTAGTGCTGCTAGCTCCCTAAAAATTTGGGACGTAATAACCCCATACCTGAGGACACTTTATGAGCATAAAACAAAAAATTGAAAATATTTACCATTTTCCGTGAAAAGACCTTAATAAGTCTTGACAAGAGGTATGGTTCTGTAGGGGTGGCCATGCATATCTCTGTATTCTTCTTTACCTGCATTGGACTCGTTGCGTATTGACTAACAAAATGCAGATGCTCTCGCTTCCATGCCACTCTCATAAGTTCCACTAATTGTTCTATCTGAGTTTCCAAATGGTATAGGAATCTCACCCAGAGGCTAACCCGAGTGCCCTTTCCCGCACGGATGTCTCTTTCTTCTGTCTTCTTCTCTTTTGTTTTCGCCTTTTACCCTGTGCCATGTGGCTGGGCTGATCCGTTCGGCCGAGCTGTTTGGGGCTGGAGATGCTTTGCACCTTATTTCCTGCCAGTAGTAGCCCTCTGACCTCTACTAAACTTAAAGAATTCTTTTGATTTTGACTCTGCTTCTGAGCTAGACTGAGCTAAATTGGATCACTGTTATATAGTCTGTGTATTTGATGCGCTGGGAAAATCTGGTTTTCTGGGAAAAGTAGTCTAGGTACCGTTTCTGTGTTATTGCGTTGGGAGCTTTGTTGAGCGACCTCTGATAGTAAGCAATTCATTAATGCGAAGGGTACTAGGTACTGTAATGGCTTCTCAGACATCTGTCTTTTTGAAATTGTTTTCAATAACAACACATAATTTCCAAGCTACTTTGTCCCTGGGACGCTGTAGAGGATAGTGTGGTGCGTGCGAATAGGTTTGGTTATCAGGATAGCTAGGTCTACCCATCCCGCGTATTGGGGCAGTTGCGCTCGATGGCGGCCCTAATACAACACTGCTGTTAGTTAGGTCTGTAGGGAGTCTTTCTTTCGTGCCTACTTTGTTCTTTCCTTGCCCTCACTTGTAATGCTTTGCTCTACTTTCTTCTAATTAAAATTTAATAACTTGCTTGTTCTGTGCGGCAGCGCCTCGTGCGTGGCTCCTCGTTGATGCCGGCGTGCTTTGCTTCCCCTATTTATTCCTTCTTCCGTTTATCGAAGTATATTATGGGTAATATCTTTTAGTTTGGGGTTTAACAATACTAATCTCAGACTTAGTTTACGAGGTTGGGCAGTTTTATTGCCATGGCATTACGAAGACGGAGCGGGGGAAACTTATCTGTGTTAACCACGAGGGCAGTTGTTAATTTATTGGGTTTCTTTTTCAGGCGGGCGGGTGTTCCTCTTCTGCGGCAATCTGTTACCTATGACTGCATCTCTTGAGACACTCCTGCGGCAGATAGTTATGTACGAGGGGCTCCTTATTCGTCGACTCATGCAATCAGCTATTGAAGCACGGCTAGTAATGCGACCAACTGTGATGCTGCCGTATTCGTAACCCTTGACCAACACTGCCATCATTTTGACCCGTTTAGTGCATTGCTGGTGTGATCGTCACCTTTGTGTAGCAGCGTGTGGGCTATGAACTTATTCCGTGGCAGTACCTGTACCGTCAAGCCCGTCTATAATTCCTTACAGAGTTGTCAATGAATTGTTGCATGTATTATTTGAGCGTACGAGGTTAGACGGGTTACTCGTATTCAGCAAGATAGTGTGCTCCACACTTGTACTGTTCTCTCACGTTGGTGAGGAACTTGCTTATCTTCATCTTTTTAGTGCCTCTTGTTTATGCTGGGATGTTCTTCTTGCGGAGTATCTTTGTGGAATCCGATATGCCATTCTGATAGCCTTTATTAAAGTATTTTTTTGTCATCTATAACGGGTTTGAGCGCATTCAGGGGAACAATTATAATTCTTATTTGGATTAGATGTTTTTTGCAACTTGTTGCAGAATATTCCTTGTATAGTTTCATTTCTTATCCTTACAGCACATCCTGAACCCGTAGACTGAAAATCACGCTCTGCGCTATCTAGGCTTAAAAAAAAATGTATTCAAGCAATGTTGGCGGCTCCTCCCACAACAACGTAACACCAGAAACTAATGTTAACTCTTTATTTAATAAGTAGCATTGCAGAGTACGGCATGTATATCCATTAAACGTCACAAACGATGACCAGGCAGACAGATAATAACTGAAATAAAAAAGTGTTTTGCAAAATATTTAATCTGTTCCAATTATGATGGATAAACACGAATGAAAACTTAAGTAGACAATCATAATCAGTACACTGTTTTAACAAAAAAAAAATATCAAACTCTTCCATTAAAGATGCATACATATATATTGACATGAAAAAGTTAACTACACAACCATAATTGTGAAAGGGCTTTGATAGTCATAAAAACTGCTCTATTGACGCTTTACATAAATCTCAAACACACCTGAAATGCACAACGTGAAGCCGTGATAACGATTTCTTCGCTCCACAGCCAGCGAATGTCTACAACAGCATCAATAATTTTTTATATGATTCTTAAAACATAGAGTAAATTATTTCCGTTCTCGAACAATATTGCAACATTTTTATAGCCTATGCCGACTTGTGCTTATCACAGCTTTCTGTAGGGAAGTGACAGCAAGGCTATATTGGTGACAGTGGGGTGTGTGTGTGTGTGT
>LQNS02007217.1:10066206-10095163 GCA_001587735.2 Parhyale hawaiensis | reverse complement strand
ACACGCGTCGCTCATTGGTTAATGAGGCGGTGACGTCATACCAAAACAAGGGTCACGTGACCGCGGCCTGGAGTTCACAACTAATGAACGCAATCAAAGACGGAACGAATATCGTATTCGTGTCCTATGTGAACTGGAGTGTGCGGCAAGTGTTCTCAAGGGGCAATGCTTGAAATTTAATGATGGGTGCAGTATATTTGAGAACATAAAAAACGTTAGTCGAAATCGTTGATCATTGTCTTAAAAAAAAATAGTGGATGAATAATATAAAAAACATAGAAATAATAGACTATATCTACTATTTCAATTTGAATGATGAATGCGGAACACAAACAAAAAGAATGTACAAATGTGGATAAATACATTTTACAAATTCACAAAATCAAGGCTTTGCAATATTTCGAAAAAACTCATCATTAGAAACTATTTCCCTGGAATATTGCTGTGTGGCTACCCGGAAATCTGTCAAGCATATCTTTTTGCAAAACTACCGTATTTTGTAGTTTCAAATACCTACTGCATATCACAATCCATTTTAAAGCAAGAGGTACAACAGATAATTATTTTTTCTATAAACGAGACGAAAGAAAGTTCCTGTTGTGAAACTCTGTGGGTCTCACTCGTACAGAGCTGTAGAGTGCGAGGTAACAGTCAGTGGTTACTGTCAGTGGCAACGGTCAGTAGTAACAGCCAGTGGTAACAGTCAGGGATAAGTCAGTGGTAACGGTCAGTGGTTACAGTCAGTGGTAACAGTCATGGCCACAGTTAATGTTAGAGTCAGTAGTTACAGTCAGTGGTGCAGTTAGTTGTAAAGTTTCATGGTTAGTGTTTTGTTTGTTTGTTTTTTTTTTTTTTGTTTGTTTGTTTAGCGGTGTCTCAAGCATTTCGATCTCTAATCAATGACACTCTCCATCCACATACCACAGTTCGTTTTTCTGTTTGCTCCACTTCTATGTCCAAAATCATTGCTTCACTGCACCTATACGTTTCAAGAAGTAGGTACTCTAATTCTGGGCTGGCCATGTCTCAAGCCATTACCACACTGCTAGCACATATCTCAAGCCATTACCACACTGCTAGCACATATCTCAAGTCATTACCACACTGCTAGCCCATATCTCAAATCATTACTACACTGCTGAGCAGATATCTCAAGTCATTACCACGTTGCTAGCGCATGTCTCTAGTCATTACCACACTGCTAGCACATATCTCAAGTCATTACCACACTACTAACACATGTTTCATAAACTTGCCACTTTACTCCAATGTCTGATCACTCAAACTTTGGTCTCGTCCCCCGAGCACTGATGTATCTCGATTCATCGCCTGTCGGCTCTGATGTATACGTCTGAAATCGTTGTCATGCGGCTCCTATGCATCTGGTTATTACAACTCTCTTGCGATAATAATGAAATTATGCTTTCTTATCAAGTGATGCGTTTGATAAAATTGTTGCCACTCTGTTCGTGCAAGGCACAAATCATCGCCACCGTGTTCCAATGTGCCCCAATCATCGCCACTCTGCTCCGATATGCCCCTCTTATTAATGCCACTCTGTTCCAATATGCCCCACTCATTAATGCCACTCTGCTCCGATATGCCCCACCCATTAATGCCACTCTGCTCCGATATGCCCCACCCATTAATGCCACTCTGCTCCGATATGCCTCACTCATTAATGGCATTCTGCTCCGGTATGCCCCACTCATTAATGGCATTCTGCTCCGATATGCCCCACTCATTAATGGCATTCTGCTCCGATATGCCCCACTCATTAATGCCACTCTGCTGCAATGCATCTCAAGTCACTGTCACTCTGCTCCAGTATGTCTCAAGTCATTGCCACTCTTCTTAAAAACGAATCTCGAATCATAGCCACGCTTGTACTCTATGTCTCAAATCACTGCCACTCTGCTCCTACTCGTCTCGAACCCCTGCCACTGCGCTCACACGTACCAGCGAGCAGCTGCGCTCATTATTATCACATTCCGCGCTCATATAGTGCTCAAGTGGCGGCCGAGCGCAGGCAGGCAGCGCGGTCACGTGACCGTGTGTTTGAGTTCGCTGGGCTGAGAACTCATTTGACGCTGCCGGCCTGTTTGGTTAGTACGGCCTCATAGTTAATTGGTCGCGTGTCTAGCGCAGTGCTAGTGGGCTGGGGACGCGAGGAGCAAAGTCGGTACGTGTGGGTTGTGTCGAGATCCAGACACGAGGTTTGTTTATTAACACATTTCTCATGGTAGCGCCAACATGAATGGCTTTTCTCAAGGTAATACCAAAATTGACTCCTTTTGTCATGGTAACGCCAATATTAACGCCTTTACTCAGGGCAATGTGAGCTTTTACGCATTTTCTTAGGGTAAAGGTAAAGTCAACTTGACCGTACCTCCAACTGGGAAACCCATACGCCCTTGTTTGTGCTGTGGATGTATATACTCGAACAGGCCCCAGAGAAATATACGGCTGCAGTCGATCACAGATCGTCTATAGCTATGGCGCCAGTATCGAAAGGTTCCATGCGACAAACTGCGCCCCCCGACCCTCCCCATTGCTGGCAAAGGTCAGCAAACCCGCAGCAGTACGCAGACCTGATTTTGACTCATTACGTCAAACGTCGCGAAGAACTTGTCTTCTTAGTAGGGGGTTTGAACTTGCGGCCTTGAGAGTCAATGTCAGAACCTTCAGTTTGCTGCTGGGTAACACCAACTTTTCCGCCTTTTCCCAGGGTAACGCCTACAGTTACAAAGGATGTGAGTACCTTACATTGGCGACCACGGAAGACCTTCAGGCGAGGTCCAGGTAGTGCAGTGCACGTCATACGTCGCTGCAGGAAGTGATGCTGCATTCCTTGATCAACGTATGGAAGAAGAGATTAATTGGCCCAGTTGTGCATTAACAAACATTATGGGCTTCTTTGCCTATCATGTTAGTGCGGAGAAACTCTTTCCATGCAACGTTATGCCTCTCATCATGCACCACAGTATGTCATACACTGCACGTCACATTATGCGCCATATTATACGCCATATGACATGCGCCACACTACGCGTCACATCATGCACTACACTACATATAGCTTTGTGTACTACATCATGCATCCATGTACCAGAGCCGTCAGTAAGCACAGAGAAGCAAAAGTTAGCACAGTACCACATTATGAGTCGATTTACATGTAGGCAACCCAAATACCAGAAGAGTTCAGGCTTGTTCTTTTTAAGGACTTCACTTTAAAAATCCGCACGAAATTTTTTAGCGGCATGATGATGCTGCTGATAACGTTAACATCACAAAAATGTTCTGGCACGCACTTCATCATTGCTCAATATACCAATAGATTGCCTAATCCTTTCCCTCGATAGACCAACAGTTTGCCTAACCCTTTCTCGATATAGCAACAGATTGCCTAACCCTTTCCTCGATAGACCAGCAGACTGCTAAACAAACCCTTTTCCTCGATAGACCAGCAGATTGCCTTACCATTTTCTTGATAGAACAGCAGATTGCCTAACCCTATTCTTGATATAGCAACAGATTGCCTAACCCTTTCCTCGATAGACCAACAGNCCCCGACCCTCCCAATTGCTGGCAAATGTCAGCAAACCTGCAGCAGTACGCAGACTGGATATTGACTAATTACGTCAAACGTCGCGAAGAACTTGCCTTCTTAGTAGGGGGTTTGAACTTGTGGCCTTGAGAGTCAATGTCAGAACCTTCAGTTTGCTGCTGGGTAACACCAACTTTTCCGCCTTTTCCCAGGGTAACGCCTACAGTTACAAAGGATGTGAGTATCTTACCTTGGCGACTAAGGAAGACCTTCAGGCGAGGTCCAGGTAGTGCAGTGTACGCCATACGTCACTGCAGGAGGTGATGCTGCATTCCTTGACCAACGTACGGAAGAAGAGATTAATTGGCCCAGTTGTGCATTAACAAACATTATGGGCTTCTTTGCCTATCATGTTAGTGCGGAGAAACTCTTTCCATGTAACATTAAGCCTCTCATCATGTACCACAGTATGTCACACACTGCACGTCACATTATGCGCCATATTATACGCCATATGACATGCGCCACACTATGCATCACATCATGCACCACAATATATATTGCATGGTGTACTACATCATGTATCCATGTACCAGAGCCGTCAGTATGTACAGAGAAGCAAAAGTTAGCACAGTACCACATTATGAGTCGATTTACAAGTAGGCAACCCAAATACCAGAAGAGTTCAGGCTTGTTCCTTTTAAGGACTTCACTTTAAAAATCCGCACGAAATTTCTTAGCTGCATGATGATGATGCTGCTGATAACGTTAACATCACAAAAATGTTCTGGCACGCACTTCATCATTGCTCAATGTACCAGTAGATTGCCTAATCCTTTCCCTCGATAGACCAACAGATTGCCTAACCCTTTCTCGATATACCAACAGATTGCCTAACCCTTTCCTCGATAGACCAACAGACTGCTAAACAAACCCTTTTCCTCGATAGACCACCAGATTGCCTAACCATTTTCTTGATAGAACAGCAGATTGCCTAACCCTTTTCTTGATATAGCAACAGATTGCGTAACCCTTTCCTCGATAGACCAACAGACTGCTAAACAAACCCTTTTCCTCGATAGACCAGCAGATTGCCCAACCCTCTGAGCAGCACAGCCCATGAAGCGCTCACTATCCCCAGCCCTGACGGTCCCGCTGCGGCTGTCACCGCGTATCCGGAATCAGATCTAAATTGGAACAAATATCACCTTCAGGTTCGAAGGGACCCAGAGCCTCTACCACCGTGGGAGTTTATCAGCCGTGTCTTAGTCTATTTTTCGCATATCGTGATTTGCCTATGTAACCTAATAGAAATGGAATGGACACTCGTTACTTGCACTTATGCCTAGTTACTCGAATAAGAACTTTGCAACTCAAATAGATACCCTGTTTGTCGAATTCATGTAGTACCATTTGAAGTTATGTCTCATTACAGAAAGTTAAGCATCGTTACTAGCGGTTATACCTTGTTACTGGATTAAATGTATAATCGAGAATTTAAATTTTAACTCATTTATTAAATTTGGATTCGTTAATTGAAGTTTGTTGTCTTTCCTCACATTGACTATTCTGTACCCAAAACTTTATTCTGCTACATGAAACTGCACTCGCGTGGTATCACGGAAGGCGACCGTTCCAAACGGACACGCCGCAGTTGTTTCTTAAGGAAATAACTCTCAGATGTTTCAGTAAAGAGAAGCATTATTTTACCAGCAAATACTGCCATACCCGACTGCCTCGAATGTACACTTACTGCATAACGATTTTTGTAAACTGTTGACCATTTGTGGTCGCTAGGAAAAATAAACACCAATATGAATGAAAACTCCAATTTTAAATAGATATGCACAAGTTATCAAAAGTACCAACTTCACTTTTACACTGATATATTAACTAAGTAGCTAACACTGCCACTAGCGCACCTATTATATGCCTACTAAACCCTACTGTTGTACATGATGGCAAAGAAATTGCATTGGCAGTTCACTATTTTTCATGCTCCTGACTGTGATTCTGCCGAAGAAGCTGCAATGCAGCGGCGCAAAGTCCATTTTCGACATCAACTGTTAAAAAAAAAAAAAAAAAAAAAAACTCGTGGCAAGCAGCGTGGCATGTTATGAAGAAGGAAAAATTATTTCTGCAGTAAAACTCACGTTTTCTTTGCTTTTTTTAGTGGTTATACTCCACTTCCTTCACTGATCTTCTCTTAAATTTTCGGATCAGTTGCTCAGGGCAAGTGAAGCTTTGCTGTGGGCAGGAAGTGAAATTTAGTACATAACTACTTCATGAGAAGTACTTAAAGTGCCATGCACGTTCTGACTAAAATTTTACGTAGTAACGGCGGCCCCGTTGTTGTTAAACAAATGAATTTTTCCTATAGGTTGTAACGGTGATGAGGGACCGGACAGACCAACAAAACAAGCAAGCAACCATCAACTGCGTAATATTTTTATTCGATGAGTACTGCCAATTATTAGTCTCCTTCTGCCGAGTATTGATCATTATTTTTACAGGACGTGTAGCAAAAGAAAAACTTGGTATTAACGTTTATAATAAAAAAAGAAAAAATGCCCGGCCGTGTCCAAGATACCGTTGGAGTGGTTATAAGGCTATTACTTCTACCGCTCACTTCCAGGGAACAGCAAACAAACGCTGACAGGTTGTTGTTTTTCCTGCTGCAATTTCGTCTGTTCCATTTCGTTACCTTCCTATTTCTCCTGCAGATGCTAACCTCTCCGGCTATCGTCTATGTTTTCTATGCTTTTTCACTCCATTCAGCGATCTTCCAACACAAATTTTGCTTCTCCAGAATAAGCCGAAAAACAGACGAATACGTAAACACACAAAAGTTTTTTTTATGATAGAGTTGCTATTTTTTGAAATAAGGTTATTTTCAACCACCAGCTGCAGCTTCTACCTCATACATACATGGCCTTTTAAAATATTTCGTTATTTTATTTTTTACTCGTGTTTCACAAACAGCAGCTCTTCTTAACAGATTGCCTAGGTCTGCATGTATCCATATCGTATCTAAGTATTCCATACCAGATATTAAAACCAACAATCGGAATCTGCATTTCTCATGCAGATTACGAAAAATAATTCAAAAGTTATTTGGCTACCCAAAATTAGGCGGCCCCGGCTCAGGCCCAGCTCGCAGAAATAATCCATTGTTGGATATCCGCAATGCCGTCAACGTTGAGGCAATTTCCATTGTAGTGGAGCAGGTTCAGGTGCCATTGTACACATTGTGTATTTACTGTGCTGTGCTCACTGTACCTACACTAACCGCAAGTCCGTCGTGTCCGTTATTGTACTGATACATGCAGTACTCTTGAAATACTAAAGTCCGATCTACAATAAGTATTTCGTTATAATTTTTTTAAAAAGTTTAGTACCTTTCCGACTTGTGCAGAAGCTTGAGTATAATTGTACCGTTATGAATGAGAATCACAAGATGAAGTGTATGTACATCTTTCTTCAATCAGCCTTACATAGCTCTAGTTTACCTTACCTAATAGCTGTAACCAGAAAGAAATATTACTGTTTTCAAAATACTTCAATAAACCAGCCCAAACAAACAGAATTATTTTATAATTTAGGCAACTAACGAGAACAAATAGTATTTTTAATACTAATCGGATATAACGATCCAGTTAAAATAATTATTATTCATGGTCGGTAAAACGATATGCATGTGCATTGCGTTCATTAGTGTTCAATGAAGAAGGAAGAAAATCACGAAGTATTTCCCTATTTCCATGTCGGCAATCTCAGCGTGTGACTGCTAATGTCATGGCATCTATTGAGTCACAAGTGCCTGCTTACTGCCACAATTTCATTTAATGTAATGGAATTAGAGAATAAATTCCATTACATCCATTGTATCCCTCACGCTTAACCGATTCCAACATTCCAGGTTCATCCTTCTATTGGAACACGACTGGATTTCGGTGATGTCACTGAGGTGTGTAAATTTCTGGACAATGTCTGATTTCAGCTGTGAAAGTGCAGTCAAGATTTGCTTTTATCATACGCATTGTACTTAGTTAATAATGGTGCCCTGGAATGTAGGCTTGGTGTATAAGAAGAGTATAGGCATCCAAGTCACAAGGAAGGTTGGTTTCAGAGGTGAAAGGTTAAGAATGAGTGACCCTGGGTAAAGGTGCTTTTTAATTAACGATTGTTTTCCGCAGTAAATATCATTTCACTTGTTTTCACAACTTCAGTAGCTAACTTGGTGTTGTGTGCAATGCCAAGCCAAAATGAAGGAGCTCTTTATAGTATGGTAAAATTTTTATTATATGTTCAGAATGAACAGTAAGTGTCACGAAAACTGATATGTTCAAAAGTAGTATGATAAATGACGTATGATAGATATATAAATAACTTTAAGAGAATGTAAGACGTACAGTTCAGAGGCAATCTTTAGTTGGCAAAGTGAGAAAATACAAAAATACTTAGTACAAAGTTGTGATCTATTCTTTAACTTTTGGCCCTTCAAACAGTAGGAAATTTGAGCATAAAGAGCCGATGAAAATGACTGAATTAATGATAACTGGCTAATTTTGGTAATTCGAACAAGTGCGCTGACAAAAAAAAGGTGAAACACCGTCAACTTTCTCATAATGACTCATTGAAATAACAATCAAAGAACACCTCTCGCCCGTGGAGAAATGTATGATATATAAATAAATAAATAAGTAATGAAATAAGTTCGCATACGGTAGAATCTTGGTACCGTATTCATTATAAGGTCCAGTCAGCCCATCCATTATTTAAAAAATATGTACCTATTCTAACTGTGGGAAAAGAACTAGCTACCTATGGAAATTCTGCGTAAAACTGCTAATTTTTACAAGTCCAGTTGGACCCGTGCAAAATATTGTATACTTTAGCACATGAAGTAAAAAATGAGCATACATAATGCATTCTTCAAGTCCATCGCTATATGGTTACATCAGTTTATGGTGACGATGATATGAATAAAAATTTGATGCTAAGATCTTTACCTGTACCTGTTACAATGGCCGTCAGCGTTACAATGTAGCACAATGTCACGCCTTGTAACACTCGGATGGTCACAGCAGGAGGTGACAACCGCTGTAACAAGATGAACCTGTCACATGTAGGGTGTTATGGCGTCACACAATGAGGCTTGAAAAATGCACACCCCGTGAAACATTCCTCAGACTAGAAAAATATCAAAGGATTTTTCTCATTATTAAAGAGTCGGCGAAAATTTATCTGTGAAAGATTTTATCTTGTACTACAGAACAGTTTCGTATAATACATAGAAGATTTCAGTGCAGCACTTAGAGAAATGCAATCTAGCGATTGAAGCAGAACGAAAACTGAAACTAACGAATCAACCCTTTCGTTACACAAACCGTATCTCCAAAAAAACATCATCAGTAAATTTTTAGTGAAAGTAATTGTTTTTTAACTGACATTCCGGCGAAAATTTTGGTAGCTAGAGAAAAACTCCTGGCAGTTTTTTTTTTTTGCAGATTGGTCATTGAGTTCTCCATCAACGCTACAGTTATTCATTCTTACGGCTTCCAGCTAAGAGTAGGTATATCGATATGATAAAATATAACAAGAAAAGATACATAGCATTACCCAATGGTTATGAAAAAATAGGCCTAATGACATGAATTAACTTCTCAGTAAATTATGAAAAGCGTGGATTTTTTACATTAATCATTTTGGGGTAAACATTTGTTAGGAAATAAATAACATAATTATAAATTTGGCTTGTTAATTATCTAAGCACTGGATCCATTGTTGAAGCGGACTTGCAGGTTTTTTCCACCTGGAAAATGGTATTAGTGATGGGTCACTATAGAGCCAGGCAATAATACTAATAATAGTAATAAAAATCTTTTGTTGCCGCACGAATTTCGTTGCTTTTAATTTTCAACTCTCAGAAACTGACTATCTTTTATATATTCACTTGTCTGCAGAATATATAACAAAGCGACAATGAAAGTATTACGAAACTACAGGTAATGATAATAATGCTAATAATAATATTAATGAACATGTGGTCTCGTCTAATATTGCTCGCTTCTTAGTGGTGCAAATTTCATAGTTGCACCTCTTTGTTTTTTTTTTAATTATTGTAAAAAAATCCATTCGTTGACAAGTATTTCGTATCTAAAAACTACAGATAACAATATTTTTAAGAAAGATCGCTGGAAGAATATACAAAAATTATTCATTCATGTACGAATTTCGTTGCTTTTAAGTTTTAACTTCTGATACACTGACCCTCCACACTTCACTGCTCCGTAACCTGCAGAAGAGGTAGCACAGATCGGCAACAAAAGTTCACTGAAGCGTTACAGGTAATAATGAACTTGTGTGCTGAACACCAGTGACTTTCTGAAGGATCTCACAGCAGGGGCGGGACTCAATGCTTCCAGGGTGACCGTTACCACAATTTGAGATTTGTGAGTAGATACCTAAGATATTACCCGCTAAACTGGGTAGGGTCTCCATTTGAAACAAGTACTTGTACTAAATTATGGTAGCGATTGTTCTTGATAGATGCGAAATGCTATTCTTGCAAATCGATAACCACGGTTTAGATAGGATTTCTGCTCAAAGCTTCCAAAAATATGAGTGAAGAATTCCGTAAGCTTCTATTTCGTGGCTCATACTAAAGAGTTGCAGGTAAAAATAATGGACACTTCAGAACTGACCAAAAGTAAGTCAAAAATTCCCGGTAAGTCCATTAGGGTCCAGTATGCGAAATTTGGAAATACCTGCTACTGGGAACAGGGAGCACCGTAGTTCCAATAGGAATTAGGGCTCAGGCCGTTATACTCTCAAGCACATCAAAAAAATCCTGCAGAATCCAAAAGTTTTGTAAAAGGTAAGGCAGACTTGACTCCACTCTCCAATTACGGAAATCTTCGTATACAGGTTCGTGTTGCAGATGTATCCGTCTAGGGATGAGGGAAGTGAACGCTTACAGTTGACCACATATTGTCTGAACAATTGCGGCATAGACGGAAGATTCATATGACAATTGCGCCCCTACCGCAAGGTGAGAACCCTCAAAAGACTATGAGCGATAGAAATGCTGATGCTGCACTGCCGACCCCAAAGACTTGCCCCTATGGCTTAGGACAGAAAGTAAGAAAAATCATACGTTTTCTCATATGGATGCAGTGCCCAACAAACTAGGGACGCAGCACCCTGAGCTATTCATTCTGAGCACCCCTTTGGTCATCTCTAACCGCTAAGCCACTTTGGTATTCATAGAAAACACTTAATTCAAATCTAATGAAAATGCCAATGCAATTTTTCTTTGAACACTACTGTAAAAGTTATAGGGGAATACCCTATTGCCGAACTAAGTCTATTTCCGAACAAACATCTATTATTTGATAGGTTCGTGTAATAAGCCTATGAAATGATAGATGTTTGTTGGGAAATAGAGTTAGTTCTGCAATTGGGTAATTCCCCTATACCGAAAGAGGTTCATTATTAGGCGACTCTATAAAAATATTCTAGAGTAAGTTAGAGTTAGGTAATTACAAGTCAGAAATTTATAGCTAGGCGAATATCGGTTACTCGGTGCCTCCCATGGACGCATCGAATAATGGCCTATGATTTTCTGATAAGGATTAATGAGCCAAGCATGTTATTTTCACTGATATTAACTGCCCAAACAACCCACAACGCAGATGTTACCTTTTTAAAACTGTTATTCAGTGCACCTACTTAAGTGGCTCCGATTTTTTAACGATCTTCGGTCCAGCGATTTGCTATACATTGCGCAGGGCAGACCATTATACGGAGCGGCTACCTTCTGAGGTCCCCTGAGACGTATAAACAACCGCTAATTGGGGTTGAGGCTTCCTTGTTGTCGTTTATTTATTTATTTATTTATTTTTACAGAAATTATGCCACATTAGTGAACTATGCTACTTTATAGAAAATAGAAATGTAGATTGATTAATGTCATTTTTAAAAGAGGAAAATTGTGCCACGTTAGCAAACTATAAGACTCGCGGTTCTAAGATTAATGGACATCTAGTTTCGTTATTTTAGGTTTCCTGATGCAGAATAAATTATACAACATCATTGAACTATTTTTGTCGTGTGCTTGAAATTGGGATGAGGCGACTTCTTTTTTTTTCATAAATTGAAGAAAAGTTTATTTTCTACATCTTTAAATTCCTCATTGTCAGTGCTTTGACAGCAAAAATTATGTATTGTCGAACAATGCTTCCTATATTTAAAAACATGAGGTATGGAGCCCTCTCATTTTAACCGAAATTATATTCTGTTGAAAAAATTAAGTACTTCTTTTGCATTTAAATCTGTGAATTGAATTGAAGTAAATTCCATTTAAATCTGTGAATTTAATTGAATTGAAGTAAATTCCATTTATATCTGTGAATTTAATTGAATTGAAGTAAAGTCCATTTAAATCTGTGCATTGAATTGAATTGAAGTAAAAAACGTAGCGTGCTTTTCAGAGCTGGATTACGCCTCAATAGCGACTTGCATTTCATATTGTCTAATTGTGGCATGTATTAATTTTTGGCTGTTTTGCAAACAGATGTACGGTAAATTTCACTTAATACTTGCAGTATTCGCTCTCATACCTAAATTTTACGACATTGCACATATTAGTGAAGGACCTATAAATGCATCTCATGTCCAACTTTTCACTATACAGTCAGTGTTTACTGAATTAGCACTATAATAATAACACTGCTGATGTGGTTTCAACATAAATCATTGCAGTATTAACGATATCATAGAAGTGATAATCACATGATGAAAAGCTCTTGGTTCTAGGAATAAAAAGGCTCGTGTCTTATGTTAAAGAAGATAAATATCAGGATTTGGAACTTTCTTCCTCGCAACCTAAGCCTTGTGAGGGAAGGTTATTCTATTTTATCGAATAAGGGGTAGGTGGGAGATTGTCTGTATTTATATACGGAAATACTAAAAAAATAGCTAAAGTTTATTAGGAATATAACCAAGATGGTTCACACTTATTCATATTTAAGACATAACCGGTTCTGGTTTAATCGATAACCTAAATTAATTTTACTTAAAATTTTACTGCGTTTACACTTATGTTCCATCACATGTACGGTACCACCTGTTTCTTCAAGAAGCTAAATAAACTTTACTGTTAGTTTTATTTCCATTTAGCCTATCATCGTTCACCTGTACAACATCACCTGCCTGACCTTTTTCAAGCCACTCTCGAGTTCAATACCTTATTCTCCCTTTAATTCGATCGAATCTTCTACATCTAATCCTATATATTCCTTTCACGCCTCACTGGCCGAGTTGAAATCTATGCCAAAGAGGCGCTTCAGATCTTGTGAGGAGATGCACCAGGACATATCATTCAGTTCATTCAAAGCACACAATGAAATCTTCCTCTGCATCTGGCTTCGTTTTTCTCAGGAATGTAGTGTCTAAATAGGTCTCAGTTCTGGCCACGCCAACATCCTGGGAGTTTTTAGATGATCATGGCACAATAATAATTTACGTGTGTCTTTGACAGTAATATTATTTGTGCTAATATGAAAAGATTCACGTTTAATTTAAATGTATGCCGCAGACCTTTCAAAGCCCCATTTAGAGCATAAGTTATCCTGTTATTACTTTTGTTTGAAAAAATACAAAGGAAAAAATAATGCTGGTCTATTTTAGACTTTCTTAGGTTTATGCAAATTTATGCACAATCGAAAATTTGGGTGAAATACCTGTAGAGCAGTGAAGCGCACGTAACCTAAACTTCCAATGTACAGAGATGAGTCGTCGTTCCCAGCAGACGTGTGTTGGATGGCACAAACTACAATAGATAAAAGGTATTGTGTTCCTAGCCCCATGCTGACCTTCTGTCCTTTGCCTTCGCCATCTCATTATAAGCTGTAATGCTTGCCGCAGCATCTCTATCATCTGAAGATAATAGTGGTGCACATCAGACAAGGACCTACGGCTGAGCCCGTCAACAGAGGGCGCCTTTCGCAAAAATGCTCAGTTTTCTGTGAATTTTCTGTCATAGGAATTAGGAATCAGGAATCCGGAAAATGGTTCCCAAGATTCCTGCCGAGTGTATTAGGAATCAGTGAAGTCGCAAAATTTCAAGGGTCTCTTGGGTGAAGCAAGAATTTGAGGTGAAGTATTGAGTATTCATTATTTGTCTGAGAATAGCTTGTCAGCGCAAAAAGAACTGGTGAAAATAGAATGTAGCTATGGAAAGAATAATCAATACAGCCTGGCGACATGGAATGCTCGTACAACTACATAAAATTGGCATAAGAGGTAACATGGCCTATTACTTGCAGCAATTCTTGAGCGTTAGACGTTTCAGGGTCAGAGTGGGGCAGGCCTTCTCCCCTGTGATGACGCAGAATGAGAGGGTTCCGCAGGGGAGCGTCATTAGCTGTACCTTATTCCTATTAGTAATAAACGACATCATAGCAGACCTTCCCAATACGTGTACGGATCACTATATGTAGATGACCTGATGCTATATTCCTCCTTACTACATCTGGAAGTTCTACATCGACGACTGAAGAGAGCCATTAGACGTGTTTATAATTGGGCAACCGACCATGGTTTCGCCTTTTTTGCTGTCAAGACCTCTGCCCTTCGCATCAGGCGTGCCAGAGATGTAATGTCACCCAAACTTACGATGTACGGACAACGGATAAACTATCACGAAGAGGTGAAATTCCTCGGAATGATAACAGATAGAAGACTGTCCTGGAAACCCCACATCGAGATGCTTAGAACACAGTGCATGCGTAGGCTCAACCTACTCAAGCACCTGACGACACTGTCGTGGGGCGCCGACCGGCAAGCCCTTTTATACCTCTACCAAACTCTTGTACGCTCTAGACTAGACTACGGTTGTGTCGTATATCAGTTCGCAAGGACTAAAGTCCTAGAACGACTGGACGCTGTGCACAATGCAGCACTAAGGCTATGCACCGGAGCCTTCCCTACATCACCCATACCAAGTCTCCTCGTTGAGAGTGGCGAACCCTGCCTGCAGCAGCGCAGGGAGCAACTTACCTATCAGTACTTAGCCCGCTTAGAACAAGTCCCTCGATCCCCGGCCTGGGACAGTGTGTGCCGAGACCGGGCAAAGGGAGCAGACTTTCCTTACACACTTCCCTCCTCCAGCGACTATGAAGCCTTCTCCTTCATAACGGAAATCGAGCCATTCAAGGTGGCTCGGGTCCTGTTCAGAGACAAACCAACCTGGCGCATACCAGTTTCAACGTTTTCTCCCGGCACGCAAAACCCAAAAAAGGAAGACTCTCATCCCCTCTTGCTAAAAAACTCTCTTCACGAAGCACGTAAGACACCAACGTGGTGACTGTCCACATCTATACTGATGGCTCGAAGTCGAGAGACCGAGTTGGATGCGCAGCCACTACGACTGATGAAGCTAGAGCATGCCGGCTATTACGGGAGACCTAGACTTTAACCGCCTAGCTGTTCGGCGTGTGCGCAGTGTTGCTCCTCATTGGAGACAGCGATGAAAGGAACTTTCACTCATTGAGTGTAGTACAAGCCATCCGAGTATACGACAGCAACCACCCCGTCATCAACCAAATACTAAATACGACACAACAATTACAAGAGGATGGAAAGTCAGTATGTGTTTGTTGGGTGCCTGGTCATGTTGACGTCGGGGGCAATGAGCTCGCCGACGAGGAGTCGAGACAGGTGGCCCTGTCGGATTTGCCCGCGGCAAACCGTGCAGTCCCCTGCCGAGACTATTATCCACTAATCAAGCGAAACCTGCGCGAGCTATGGCAATCCTAATGGCTAGAGCAGAGAAATAATAAAGTACGAACAATCAAAGAAACCATCCGACAGTGGCACTCATCAAATAGCGACGATCGCCGAATGGTCGTTGTACTGCGCCGTCTACGTATTGGGCACACGAGACTCACTCACGGCTATCTGCGGATAAGGGGTCCGCAACCCTGCTGTGACGACTGTCTTGCATTCAATGGCCGAGTGTCCCACTTTCTCCGACGAGCGGAGGGAATGCTATCCGGACCTGCATGGTCGAGATGTCGACTCCATCCTCCGAGGAATGCTTTCTGAGGGACCTTGCGGCCAATTTAATAAAAATGCCCTCAAGACTTTTTTCTACCAGATGTAACCTCTATCACATACTGTGATGAATCCATTACGATAAATGCTATCGTCAACTACGGCTCTGCCGGTTTCTTTGTGAATTACATATATTATATGCAAAATTTATAATGATAGTAATATTCTCCTTACTACTTTATAATATATAATATGAGACAAATTCTGTGCCCTAGCGGAGAACGAGCCTGTGGCTAAAAACAGGAATAGTTCGGCGATATATAGGCAGTGCGTCACTGAAGCGCTAGTAAAGTTTCTACTACTACTACTATAGAAAGAATAAACTTTTATTAAAGTATTTTATTTTTCAGTGTAAGATAGAAAATTTACAGCATGGAGAAACTACCAATGGGAAGAAATTCATTTAAAATATTGTTCATACAGATAGTATAACCGGCCTTCATTTTAACCCATATATATGCATATGAAAGTATTATTCAACCGATAATATTGGGCTGCAATATCAGAGCTGAAGTTAAACATACGACGTTGGTACTGACATCCCGCTTTATCGTCATAAAATGCTATTAAAGATATTTATAAAATTTGGTTGAATTGAGTAAAACATGAGATAGCCGTATGAGTATCCAGCTCTAACATTATAGGAAATTGTAACAAATATCGGTCAAAGTTTACAAGAGGGGCTTCTGTGTTTTGGCTATTTCCAAAGAAAAAACCATTTCTGAGGTTTTTACTGATTATTGTTTTGTTCATATAGGTTAGGTTAGACATGCTTTTTAAAACATGTCCAACTTACCTATCTATATAAACAAACGAAAACAGAATAATAAATAAGAAACCTCAGAAATGGCTTACCACACCTCTAAATATGATTATAAACATCTCTAGATCAAAATTTCATTGGCAATCTCTTTGGAGATAGTAAACTTTGACCCTAATAGCTATAAAATTTGCTTGAGTGAAGCAAGGGATGTCGGTACGAACATGCTACTTATATAACATCATAGAAAATTATCAATAATATTTACAAAATTCTGCCTGAGCGAAGCAAGGGATGCCGGTACGAACATCCTTCTCAATCGGCTCCCCTCACGATCTCTTCCATCAAATGCCGACAAATCATCCAATTAAACTTAACTGAGAAGGTCTTTGGTGAGCCTCTGGAGCCTTCCAATAAAACCTTACATGCTGGTCTAGCAGAGTTGTAGTAAATTGAGACTTTATTGACAACTCCTGAGATACTATACGTAGCTCAAATTTGTGGTCTTATTGCAGCTTATTTCTTATCATAAAAAACCTATGTAGATGTTTAGCTTTGGTAAATTGAAAGTTTTTAACATGTGGTGAAGTAGAACGCTTTACTGAAATTTTACAGTAGCTTTGATGAACTTTGATTCCCTACATTAATATAATTTTACAGATTTTTCCCAAAATCTGTAAAATTGAGAGTTTATTGATAGGTGTTGTTCAATGCTGCTTAGTTGGAACGTGTAGTCGTTTCTTATATTTCGAGTATCGTCGTGAATGCAGTACGTTAGTTTTTAATTAGCCGTTTATAAAGTAAATTTATAGTTTAGCCTGCTGTCGCTTCACGAAGTGCCCCCCACTAGTTTCTGCATTATAAATGTTTTGCTCATTTGCAATCTCCACTTGACAATATAATAAAATATATGGCATCGTTTGTTCCATCTGATGAACGGTAGCTAAAAAATTTCTACACTAACTGTTCAGTAGCTTCACCATCTCCACTTGTTTATTAATTGATGCAATATATACATATATATAGGTAGTCCACTTTGCGTTCTCATCTGGATAGAGGGATAAGTCCACTTAGGTAATTATTTGTTAGTTGCTGCAGCAGTCTTGCGCTGTTAACCCTTAAAACTGATGATGAACATTTACCGATCAGTAGCTGAGCAGCAGAGTACTTCAAAAACTTTTAAGTATCTGCACAATTTCCACGACTCAACACATTTTATATCACAAAGTCTCACCAACACGAGTACCAAACTCAATTGAAAGCCCCCTCCCCCCAGTTATTATAGAAGATTAGTCCCAATATCTTGAGACGACTTGACCCTGTTAGCTGTGAGTGCTTCATCCTTCCGTCTCCGCCGTTTAGTCCGTTCCGTCTTTTGTACTGCGGATCTCGGCAAACCTTCTCACGACTTCCGCATTTTAGTGATGTATTGTAACACTCGGGCGGACGGTGAGGTCCCGGCGTGGGAAGAATGGTGTAAATGGAGCAGAAACTTGTTAACCGGTTTGATAAAATGTAGTTACGAGCTTGCAGTTTCTCAGTGGGGGAAAAATGTAGTTTAAAATTTGGTTTCCTACAAAAAATTTTAGTTTTTGTGAGGACGTGTGTTTACTACATGGAAGCGTTTTATCATTATTATTATTATAACTTTTTCACCACCACTGATGCTCAAAACGGCATTTCAATAGTGTATCTCTGTCATTATAATTGAGCTTCGTTAAAATATAGGGTATTTATTTTCAGTAGTTTAAGTTAGGAATTTACGAAATTAATTTTTTCTATAAAAGTCAATATTTTGTAAAAATTGTCATAGTAGTCCTTAATATGCAGCGAGCTTTTGAAATATATCAGTAAGGGAGTAGGGTCCAGGACCAAGGTATCTTCTACGTTCGTCCATTATTGAGGGACATTCGATCAATATGTGATATACAGATTGCGGCACAAGGCAATCTAGACAGTAGGGTAATGGGGCATTTCTCAGCAGAAAACCATGTGTTGCTAGTGTATGTCCAATTCTTAGCCTTGCCAGCTTGACTTCCAATTCTCTATTCTCAAAGTCACATATGAGATGAACATCTAAGTGTGGTTTTATCAATTTCAATTTGTTGTCTTTTATCATTATCGATTTACATCTAAGGAGTAATTTTGTGTGATTTTCTGTATTTATCCCTAAACGTGTTGTTCATCTTCGTTCAATTTAAAAAAATATAATATGACATCGGTGAGAACGTCTCTTTAACATCTAAAAAGTATTATCTGTCTTTGTTTTAAAAGGAAACACAATCATTCAGCATCTATTATTCAAATGTTACTCCTAAATTGGTGTTACCATATGAATGATTATAATCTGCGGTTTTAGTTTGCAGGAATATCCTATTTTCCAATCTGATAAATTTCACTCTCATATGTCACGTAGTGTTTAGATTTCACAGGAAGAAATGGAACTTTCTCGCTTACAGGAAAATGCAATTCTTTGGTCAGTGTATTGTACCTTTCCCCTTATTCAGTGTTTTCATTCATGGTAAGGAACAAAAACTAATGACTTGATGAAAATTATTTTCAAATTAACATACCACTCGTTTCAACAGCCAAGCAAGAGGTAAAGAAATATACAGCTAAGTGATGGATAAAATATCTATATTGTGTAAATATATAACGGATTCATACATATTGTTCGAGTAAGTCATACATATATTTGTTGCGATTCTACTACAGTGTTGTGTCCATCCATTCATATAACTTTTTATCTGTAGATGTTATGCATGGTTGTACCTGCTACCATGCAATGCTCTTTAACTCTAGTACTGCAAAAACTACAGCAGATTTATTACCTCCACCAAGGATGTAATGTTTTCCCGGGTTTGTCTATCTGTTTGTTTAGTAGTCTGTTAGCAACATAACTCCGAAATTTTTGGACTGGTCTTCATCAATTTACAGGGAAAAGAACTAACAGGAATATTAAGAGCAACAGTAATAATTAAACATTGGTGACGATTCAGTACGTGTCTGTTTCGTCTGCCTCGCTTTAGCTCCGTCTACCAATGCGTCTTTTAGCTGGGCAGAGGACTGCGCTCTAGGAGTACAGCTCTAGTTAGATATTATTCGTATCTAATAAATACAGTAGTACTCTTCTCCCATCTCGATACGCAAAGGCAAAAATATTTACCGTACTAAAGAATCGATTTCCCAATGAGTGTCCGGGTATGCAATATGCTGACCTTGTTTGTTTGATAAGAAAGACTAAGATTTATAGTCTACGCGGTAATTAGTTTTCCAATCAAAGTTTTAGTGTAAATTACGGTGTTTCTACGAGTATTGCGATGTGTAAACAACAATGAAACCATTTTAGAATCAATTCTCCAAAGGTAGTACTAAAATACAATACGGTATTATCTGTTTCAGTACATAAGCAACGCTAAATGAGAGTGAGAGTAGCCATCAATTTTCCCCAATTTTCAAAAGAAAGTCTTGAAATGTGGCATATCATAAGCATTTATCTCAAGTATGACTTAGGGAATTTTCTATTGGGTAGGGTGGCCACAAATAATATCCGATAATCACCTAAAATTATGTGAGTGGTGAACACTTCTTGCTTCAATGCTTGAAAACGAGGTATTTTTAATCGATACAAGAATCTATTCCACGACGATGGTGCTAACACACAACCAACGTTTTCTGTTCCAATAAATACAAAACACAAATTCCTAAAGCTTACTTTCTTTCTTTCTTGCATTTTCTAGACGCACTTTCGAGAAGTGTTTTGAGCGCTACTCGGACAACAAACAAACGGATTTGCTCCATCTTGGGATAAGCCGTGCGTCCGGAACCCTTTCCCCTTTCCAGGGAGAGAATTTCTTCTATAGTTTTCTTTCTTGTAGAGATGCTGAAAGATAAAACATCACTGATAGCGAGTGGCTGACAGCACAAAATCCGCTTCTGCGCATATACAGTGGGGGTGATCTTGATGGTCAGTGACCTTTGTGAAAAGGTGTACTGGTACATATGTATTCTGTATATCGAGAGCTGGGCTAATGGTACATGGTAATATTATTGAATCAGCTGTGGTGAGCACCTACATACACACCTAAAATGCTCACACACGCATACTCATCGATCAGGGTCTGATTCTAGAGTTATGTATCACTAAATAAATATTTACTAGTGTTCTGGGCGTCAGAAATGACAGCGAAGTATATGTATTGCAACTACCAGTTTTAAGAGGGTCAGAAGACATAAACGTGTAGTGTTTCCATTCTGCTGAGCCGAGCGGCAGTAAATGATTTTGAACAGGCAGTCAAGCATCACTCAGTATAAATAGTGCGTCTCCGCTTGTCATTACAAAGTGATTTTTTACTGCATTATTTCTTTGTTGTCAAGAGGCTGTGGTCAATACGCAATTATAAACTCAGTAGTTTTTTATGAAACATTGCTTTTCCCTGACGATAATTCAGTCCTTCGCTAATGTGAGAGATCGGGATACTAGCAGCAACACCGTATCCAAGACGGTCATTATGGTCTCGGTTGTTTGGATCAATTCAAATTTTTTTTTTTTTTTGATGATGCATGGCTGATTTTTGTACACGATGACAGCGATTTGATTACCGTTGCCAGGGGCGTTACTTGGTAAACAAAATCATTTTCTTGGTATTTACACAATGAAGAAGTATTATCCTAGAAATTTCTTTACATCTTTCCATGACTGGAGATCGTATTTGAAAGTGTAAAAACTTTACGGTCCTCATTACTGCCGACATACGAATAAGAATCTTCCACTCCCGTAAATTAGAATAAATTCCAAATCAAGAGGATCGTAGCACCCACGAGAGCTGGAACATTCCAGAAGCTCCTATTTTCCATATCATCACTGTTCGTGAAGTAAATGAAAACATTCCAACTCGGCAGGAGTCTGAAAATCTGGAATTGTGCTTATGCTCTTCTCTGGAATATTCCCGGACACTTGCTGTTAGTCCTGATTTGGGAATCGAGCTGGAATATGTAGACGCAAAGGATGCGATGGACTGTGATAATTGTAACTATAACAATGGTACGCCAGGCCGGAGAATATGAGAGGCTGGTGCCAACCTCTCATTTGCATTTCTGTACCGTACAGTTATGCCTGTTTCCAAAATTTATGCATTCTTCAGTTTGTGAAACCACGAAGAGAGCGAAGAAACCGGCGGTTTTGCATTGCTGGTGTAATTATTTATTTTTGCAATAGCTTAACGACGGTGCTGACCCTAGCATTTACTACTTCAGCCAAGGAGGTTATGTTTTCGTCGGGTTTGTCTGTCTTTTTGTTTGTCTATCTGTCACCAAGATAACTCAAAGAGGTATGGCCAGATTTTGACGAAAATTACAGGGATTGTTGGGTATGTTAGGAGGAACAGACGATTAAATTTTGGTGAAGCTCCATCCATCCTCTTGTTTGTTTGTCTGCCTCATTTTTTCAATGCCATAACTCAAAAAGTTAGGGGCGGAATTTTATGACATCCATATGAATTGTTAGGTATATCACAAAGAGTAAATGACCAAATTTTTGTGATCATCCGTTTGTTTGTTTGTTTGCCACTGTTTTTAATTTTATGCATGTTAGCACAATAACTCAAAAATGATGAATGGAGCTTTATGAAATTCATTGGGGTTGTTAGATATGTAAAAAGGCATGAATGATTAAATTTTGGTGCAGATCGGTTCCTTCGTTTGTATGTTTGATTCATGTTTGTCATAACGTTTATTAGCAGCGTAACTCAAAAAGTTGTAAGCGGATCTTCAAGAAAATTTCACAGGCTTTTAACACTATCAAAAGGCACAAATGAATAAATTTTGCAGTTAATACAAAGAAAATCATGGTTTCAGACCCAATTTGAATTTTTTGCTACCATTGCCTCGCTTGGCGGACGTATGCGCTCTCAGAGTGCTCTAGTTAAACATGGATTTTTAGTTCATCGGTAGGTACCAATGGAGTTACAGTGATTCTTTATTTATTTTTGAACATTACTGGGTTTTCTTAATCCCCCCTTTCAGTTACGGCTATATATCGGAATGAGCTCTGGTCTACAGATAGCTCTACATATCAATTCCGGAGATTATTGCTTCAAATCCGTCATTGAAAAAAAGTCAACTGAATGTGATATTAAATTACATTACGCGTAGTATATATATATATATATATATGAGCCAATTTTTTTCTATAAAATTCCTAGAAATTATGATGAATCTTCAATTTTTCTTGGTGTCGGAAGGTATGAGATTTATCGCCTACTAAAGATATATGATTGTCAATTTAGATTCCCTGCTCTGCAACGCATTTCTTATGGTACGACGAAAAGATTAATCGTTTGTGAGGTCTCTGTGATTATTAGAACTCATTTTATGAACACTTGCGAAATCGGCCTACTGGCCCAATTTCGAGAGGCCCGATTTCAGTATCCAGTCAGTGTATGGTGTTGTCTATGTATAACATATTATATTGTAAATTAACTTCCATAGCATATGTTTTTTAAAGTTAACATGTTAGTGAATGACCTTATCGAGAAGATTCCATCAATTTACCGAGCACGGCTGCGTTGTTTGAAAACAAGCCAAGCTTTGCTTTTTCGATCCCCCCCCCCCATAACACTGCTCAGTCGTGTCCGTTCTGTGTACATCACAAGGCGTGGTAACGTCACAATGTATTCTTTCTCGTCCGATTTTTGCCACGATTTCAAAAAAGCTCGGAGGAAATTGGTGTTCCCGAGTGTTTTATGAAGCGAACTGTGAAGTGTTTGGATCGCCCCACCCTATGCCAAAAGTGTCCGAATTTTGCCGTCTCTGTGTAGTTCTTGCGCCTTTTGAAACCTGCAGAGTAAACGGTTGGATGTGTCGGAACAACTGGCGTGTTTGTAACTCGTGCGTGTGAACTTTGTCCTACAGTTGGAAGATTCCAGTGGAATTTTGTTAATAGCTGAACTTGTGGAAACATGAACTTTACTCCAGTATGGTAATAAAATTAGCTAGTAAAGAAAATTAACTTAGACGGAAAGTTGAGCTTGTGAATTGAATTTGTGGGAACGTGACCTCTATGGCAAATGGGAATAAAATTAGAGACAAAGACTTGAGATAAGATGTGAAATTGAAGTTTTTCCTGCCTTATCTTGCAGTTGTGGAAAATTTTATAGGCAGTTGAAAAAATGACAACTGGATTTAAATTTTTTCTGTATTACAATTGATAAAAATGACATGTGAGATTTGTTTACAGTAGTATGGTAAGATGTGCAGCCATATCTTCGGAGCACTCAATGATTTGTGCTACTCTCAGAGTGAGCACACCCTGCTCTGAGCACCACTCTGACCAACAGCCGAAACTCAGTCTGAGAGCACCACCAATAATCGGATCTGCTCCCTGGACCCAGAGCGCTGGATTGAGTTAGCTGGACCCGCCTGTGTTATTGTAGGGCTTAGGGACTGAGGGTGTGGATCGAATGCACAAGGCACCTCGTCCATCTTTTCTTTCACGCGGGTCCGACTAAAATTCCTACTGTAGGCCGTACTGTACTTCTATCATCCAGGCCTCGAATGTTTAAGTGGCTAAGACCGAGAACTCTAACAGCAGCCATCTGGGCGGACCTACTGTTGCAGTAAGCTGGATCCAATATAGTCTAGCACCCACCATCTAGACCGGCTCACTGATGTTGCCAGCTGGGGCCCAGAAGTGCAGCACCCACCATCTGGACGGACCACCGCTGCTGCAAGCTGGGGCCCAGCAGTCCAGCACCCGTCATCTGGACGGACCACCGCTGCTGCAAGCTTTGGCCCAGCGGTCCAGCACAAATTCACCGGTCCTTTGAACGCCGTCTCTCATAGCATAATTTGCAGGCAGTTTGCTGGCTTTCTTATTTATTTCTTCTTGTCATAAGATTTTTCATTTTGCTACTTCCATTGCTATTATGGACGCACTCTGCTCCTTGTTCAGCCATTGCTCTTGTTACTCATCGTTGTTACTGTTTCTTTTACGGCAAACTGATATTATTACCTCCGCCAAGGCGGTTATGTTATTGTTGTGTTTGTCTGTCCATCCGTGTGTTTGTTTGTCTGTCGGCAAGATAACCCAAAAAGTTATCAACCGATGTTTACGAAATTTACAGGGATGCTAGGCATATTATCAGCAACAGATGATTAACTTTTGGTGAAAATCCGTTTATCTGTTTGTTTGTCCGCCTATTTGTTTCTTAGGGCTATGATTCAAAATGTTATAGACGGATTTTTATGAAATTTGCATGATTTTTTGAATGTATTACAAAGAGTAAATGACGAAATTTTCTCAACGATCCGTTAGTTTCTTCGTTTATTGCTGTTTTTTATGCTTGAAAGCACAATACCTCAAAAAGTTATGAATGAATAATTATGAGATTTGCAAGAGTTATTAGTAACGTTATAAGACATATGTGATTAAATTTTGGCGATGATCGGTTGGTCCGTCTGTGTGTTTGACTTATGTTTGTCATAATTTTTGTTAGCAGTGTAATTTAAGAAAGTTATTAACGAATAATAAAAAAAATCACGGAAACTATTAATGCAATCAAAAGGCACAACTGATTAGATTTTAGTGTTGGTACAGAGAAAATAATGGTTTCAGAACCAATTTGAATTTTTCGTTTCCGTTGCCTCGCTTAGTGGAGGTATTCGCTCTCAGAGTGCTCTCTAGTTTTTTATTAATTACCTACTCCTCTCAAATTGCAAAACGTATGCAAGTTATTTTTGCTGTTGCTGGAAGCTGTGATATTCCTGTTGCTGTTGTTGCTTTTTATTGCTTCTACGTCTATCGTCACGTACGTCGGAATGTACTTCTGTCTCTCTCTTCTTCATTCTGAAGCTGCTTTTCTCTTAGTAGAATAATCGTTCTTTCGCTATGAATTTTGTTCTGGTGTTGTTCTATAACCTTTCTTACTTTCTTTTCTACTGTTGTTCAGCTCTGCTCAGCTCTTATTTTTCTCTTGTTCTATAACTTTTCTCTCCTGCTGTCATTCTACAATTTTTTGTCTCCAATTATTTTCATATTTTACAGTTGTTCTTTTATTAAAGTTGGGCGAATTTTTTCTGCTGCTGCAGTACGTCATAAAAAATGGATTAGTTATAATTTTATCAAATATGAGTAATGATTTAATCTATATGTATTTGTAAAGCGACAAAGATATTTTTCTTTAATATCTGATATGGTGTAATAACTTTTATCCAAAAGATGTATCTTAAATATTTGTAACTAAATACGAATGTAGTCGTTTTCTGGTACAGTTTTTCACAACACTTTATTTTCTGTATATGTAAAGCGACAGAGATGTTTTTATTTATGATTTCATATGGTGCAATAACTTTTATTCTTCGCATGTGTATTAAACCTCTTTAACTCAATAAGGGTGTACCATTGTTTGGTACAATTTATTGTAGCACTTTATATTGATTTTATATGACCCTAGCACAACATAAAGCGGCTGTTCAACTATTTAACCTTCTTTAAGAGTATTATATTTGTTCGGCAGAAAGGAATAGTAGATCTAATTTAAGCTGAAGTACGGACTGTTGTATCGTCCTTACATATTAATCAGTGCAAATGGTTGTAAGACCCTGCACTTACTAGTCCATACTGAGCAGCACCTTTACTGTGCAACACATATACTACTGTATAGCACCTCTGCTTGGCAGCACCTCTTCTGTGCTGACCTTCTACTGGGCAGCACCCCTTCTGTGCAGCACGCCCGTTGTGTAGCACCTCTACTGTGCAGTACCTATACAGTGCAGCACGTCGGTTGTGTAGCACCTCTACTGAGCAGTACCTATACAGTGCAGCACGTCGGTTGTGTAGCACCTCTACTGAGCAGTACCTATACAGTGCAGCACGTCGGTTGTGTAGCACCTCTACTGTGCAGTACCTATACAGTGCAGCACGTCGGTTGTGTAGCACCTCTACTGAGCAGTACCTATAGGTTCTGTGCACCACCTCCCCTGCCACTCGTTTCCACTCGAGTGGCCGTGGAGCTCCTGCTGACGGGTAGCATATGGTGGGGTGGAGGGGACATGTCGTGCGGAGAAGGGTTAACAATTTCAGCTCTTAAAACTCACTTTACCTCGGTAGCACTTTCCTTGCATGCTTATAAATTTCTCATCAAGCAATGCTTTCCTAACCAATGATACATGTAGTGCATATTTTTAGAGTTTGTTATCTCACGCTGATCTTGCATTCATCATGTACGTCACGGGTACACATTTATCATGTGTGTGCCCATTATGCACCCAGCAATTATTACGCACACTTTTCACGTTGACCAACTAACTCCAATTACTGAATAACATACAACGCACATTGCTGATTTGTCTACACATTCTGATAATCTACTTTCTAACCCCCACAGAATTTACCAAGTCAGTGCACATCTTAAGTATGCCAGCATATACTAGAAAATTTTATACTTTGCAACCATCATACTATAAAACATAAATGTCGATCCTCCACACTTTATACACACAATTTCACTGTCAAACTGGCATCTCAGCATTGACTAAACCGATGAACAGATAATTCTCTTTTTAATTTCTATTATTTTGTCATTAAGCACCTATCTTACAATTCACTAAAACCTAAATACGTCACTGGATCGTACCTCACAAACTTACCCGCAATTTTATTACCAAGCAGTGACAAAGACCCATAATACAATTCGCCAAAACATAAATATATAAATGGTTCGCCCCACACATACCTACAATTTCACTATCAGGCACCCTTCAATAACGAGTAACTGCGTCCATGTCTCCTCACCTTAGCCGCAAAACAAACATGTCAGCACCTTTTCTAAATTGGTCATCACCCCAGCAGCAGCAGCAGGCACCTCAGGCACCTTTGGTGTCAAGTTACGTTCATTATTGTCACTGTAATTTGCCACTTACACGTCACCGTCACTTCTCAGGTAACCAATGGCAGCGGTAGGTACTGAACATTCCAAAGCGTGTTGGGCGGCCGGCCGGGCGTATGGGCGTATTTGCGTTTCTTTTTTATTATTTTTTTAACAAGGATCTAATGAGTTGAGTCTTTAGAATTGGTGTGGAAAAAGCGTTGAAGTTCAAAATTAGTGATTTTGAATTATCTAGACAGTTTTAATGAAGTTATATAGAGCGGTGCTTATAATTTCAAACGTTCCTTACATTGGTCCTAAACTTGCTCAAATTAACCAACAAGTTACTACTAAACAAATAGTAAAATTTTAGAGCTTACTTACATTGAGTACATACTATATATGCAAGTTAGGTCCTAGCTAATGAAGTAATTCGTAATAAGGTAATTAGGTCTTGCAATAGTACTGTATATGTGGTTTACCCGAGAGCATGTGCTAGGTTACGTTATAACTATAGGTTAGCACAGGCACATGTATTTATACCAGAAATACTTGTCAGCCAGGTATTATGCTGGCACCGAAGTAACTTTATACTTTGCGTGCATTAACCTTAGAACATAAATACTGATACAGTAGTGCTAGGTAATGAATGAAAATTTTAAGTATTGCTTGCTTGATATATAAGACGAAATAAGTATTTAGCATAACTCCATCAAAACCGACATAAAGGTTTCTGTATCTCTACCGTCTCTGAAACGTTATCAAGCATCACCTCAAGTTATCCCTGTTACACGTCATAAGTTGTGCCGGAGCCACGCTCCGCAGTCGCACGTTCATCTTATGAGCGGACGTTCAACTCGCAAGTCTTGCCGATTACACAGTGAAAGTGAATAACCAAGATACCTGAAAACAGTACTTATTTAAATCACGTGCTGACGTTACATTGTTGTTTAATTCTCTTCAGATACTAACTGCACATTTACAACTTCTACAAGAACTGCATGGGCGGGAATTCATTTAGCTTGAACTTCTCCAAAAGTTGAATAGTAGGTGAGCTTTTGCTTAAAAACGACAACTCACAATTAGTTCAAGAATAAATGAAGTTCCGAGATCGGATAAGTTAGAGCTAAACGATCAGATTATGGAATCTCATTGTGGGTCACTCGCAACGCTTTACGTCTATGTTCCCTGAAACATACTATGTATCTCACAGTAATTCTATCGAATAATTAAAATCCAATGTTTTCTCTTTACATAAAGGGAGAAACGCTTGCTTCTCATACAGAATGTAACATGCATAAAAACAGCAGGTTTTTCGGTGTAACAAATCGAGATAATTGGAGTCGTAGTATTTTGTTTCTCTTTTTAACTGGATGGACTTTTTTGGTCTTTACTTGTTATATGATAGGAAGCTATAATTTTCTTTCCAGGAAATCTTTTTATAGTAAAATTGCAAAAGCATTACATATATCCTTTAACAAAGAACGCTTTCTCTTTTGCAGTAGTTAAAAATGGGAAAAAAAGACATACTACCGTTGACATGGTAGTCTTCTGATCCTAGCTCTACACACTTTTCATTTAGAGGCACGCTTAAAATGTAGAATAAAGTTAAAAGTTTTCCACCAACTTGCCTTCATTACGAGGATATTTTTCTCCGTGAGGCAC
>LQNS02007217.1:10000425-10023564 GCA_001587735.2 Parhyale hawaiensis | reverse complement strand
TGGAAGAAACTCAGACAGTGGGTGACTAGGACAGTCATAGATTTTATACAAAAAACAGACTCCACCAACTCTGCGACGATGCGCCAGATCACAGGGCACAACACCACCCAGCATGAACGCACAACGACGAACTACTTTGTCAAGCAAACACAGATGAGACGTAAAGTTGAACTTTACCCCAGTATGGTAATAAAAATAGCTAGTAAAGAAGACTAACTTGATACGTAGTCAGCTTATAAAGAAGATTAACTTGAGACCTAAAGTTGAGCTTGTGAATTGAATCTGTCGGAACGTGACCTTTATTGCAATTGGGAATAAAATTAGAGACAAAGACTTAATGCGAATTTGAAGTTTTTCCTGCCTTATCTTGCAGTTGTGATAAATTTTAAAGGCAGTTGAAAAAATGGCAACTGGATTTCAATTTTTTCGGTATTACAATTAATGAAAATGATATGTGAAATTTGCTTACAGAAGTACGATAAGATGTGCAGCCACGTCTTTGGAGCACTCAATGATTTCTGCTACTCTCAGAGTGAGCACACCCTGCTCTGAGCACCATTCTGACCAACAGCCGAAACTCAGTCTGAGAGCACCACCAATAATCGGATCTGCTCCCTGGACCCAGCACGCTGGATTGAGTTAGCTGGACCCGCCTGTGTTATTGTAGGGCTGAGGAACTGAGGGTGTGGATCTTCGGCGAATGCACAAGGCACCTCGTCCATCTTTGCTTTCATTCGGGTCCGACTAAAATTCCTAGTCTTGTAGGTCGTACTGTACTTCTATCATCCAATCCTCGAATGTTGAAGTGTCTGAAGCCCAGATCTTCAAAGACAGCTATCTGGGCGGTCCTACTGTTACAGTAAGCTGGATCCAATATAGTCCAGCACCCGTCATCTGGACGGACCACCGCTGCTGCAAGCTGGGGCCCAGCAGTCCAGCACCCGTCATCAGGACGGACCACCGCTGCTGCAATTGCTCGGGCCCAGCAGTCCAGCACCCGTCATCTGGACGGACCACCGCTGCTGCAAGCTGGGGCCCAGCAGCCCAGCACCCGTCATCTGGACGGACCACCGCTGCTGCAATTGCTTGGGCCCAGCAGTCCAGCACCCGTCGTCTGGACGGACCACCGCTGCTGCAAGCTGGGGCCCAGCAGTCCAGCACAAGTTCACCGGTCATTTGTTTTCTTTTGGACTCCGTCTCTCATAACATAATTTGCAGGCCGTTTGCTGGCTTTCTTATTTATTTCTTCTTGTCATAAGATTTTTCATTTTGCTACTTCCATTGATATTATGGACGCACTCTGCTCCTTGCTCAGTCATTGCTCTTGTTGCTCATCGTTCTTACTGTTTCTTTTATGGCAAACTGTTATAATTACCTCCTCCAAGGAGGTTATGTTTATGTTATGTTTGTTTGCCCATCCGTGTGTTTGTTTGTCTGTCGGCAAGATTACTCAAAAAGTTAAGAACCGATGCTTACGAAATTCATAGGGATTGTTAGGCATGCTAACAGTTTTGGTGAAAATCCGTTAATCTGTTTCTTTGTCCGCCTATTTTTTCTTAGGGCTATAATTCAAAAAGTTATGGACGGATATTCATGAAATTTACATGATTTTTTAAATGTATTACAATAAGTAAATGATCAAATTCTCGTATTGATCTGCCGGTTTTTTCGTTTATCGCAGTTTTTTTTATGCTTGTTAGCACAATAACTCAAAAAGTTATGGATGAATCATTATGAGATTTACAAGAGTTATTAGTAACGTTATGAGACATATGTAAAAATTTGGTGATGATCGGTTGGTGCGTTTGTGTGTTTAATAATGTTTGTTAGCAGTGTAACTGAAAAATTTATTAACAGATCATCAAAAAATCACAGAAGCTATTAATGCTATCAAAAGGCACTACTGATTAAATTTTGGTGTTGGTACAGAGAAAATAATGGTTGCAGGACCAATTTGTATTTTTCGTTTCCGTTGCCTCGCTTGGCGGTGGTAATCGCTCTCAGAGTGCTCTCTAGTTTCTATTAATTTCTTCTCACAAACTGCAAAACGTATGCAAGTTATTTTTTCTGTTGCTGAAAGCTGTAATGTTCCTGTTCCTGTTGTTGCTTCTTATTGCTTCTACGTTTATCGTCACGTACGTCAGTATGTACTTCTGTCTCTCTTCTTCATTCTGAAGCTGCTTTTCTCTTTGCAGAATAATCTTTTTTTCACTGTAATTTTGTTCTGGTGTGGTTCAATAAACTTTCTTATTTTCTTTTCTACAGTTTTTCTGCTTTGTCCGATAACATTTTTAATCCCTCTGCTCAACCGTTATTTTTACCTGGTTCTATATAACTTTTCTCTTTTACTGTCATTCTACAATTTCTTTGTCTCCAATGATTTTTATATTTTACAGTTGTTCTTTTATTAGAAATTATGCGAATTTTTCCTGCTGCTGCAGTACGTCATAAAAAATGGTTTAGTTTATACTTCTATCAAATCAGAGTAATAATTAAATCTATATGTATTTGTAAATCTATATGTATTAGTAAGGCGACAGAGATATATTTCTTTAATATCTGATATTGCGTAATAACTTTTATCCAAAGGATGTATCTTTAATATCTGTAACTAAATACGGATGTAGTCGGTGTCTGGTACAGTTTTTAACCACACTTTATTTTCTGTATATATAAAACGACAGAGATGTTTTTATTTATGATTTCCTATGGTGCAATAACTTTTATTCTACGCATGTATATTAAACCTCTTTAACGCAATAAGGGTATGTCATTGCTTGGTACAATTTATTGTAACAATTTATATTGAGTTTAAATGACCCTAGCACAACATGAAGCGACTGTTCAACTATTTAACCTTCTTTAAGAGTATTATATTTGTTCAGAAGAAAATAGTAAATCTAATTTAAGCTAAAGTACGGACTGTTGTATCTTCCTTACATATTAATCTGTTCAAATGGTTGTAAGACTCTGCACTTATTAGTCCATACTGAGCAGCACCTCACATACACTGTATAGCACCTCTGCTTGGCAGCACCTCTTCTGTGCAGTACGCCCGTTGTGTAGCACCTCTACTGTGCAGTACCTATAGGTTCTGCGCACCACCTCCCCTACCACTCGTTTCCACTCGAGTGGCCGTGGAGCTCCCCCTGACGGGTAGCATATGGTGGGGTGGAGGGAACATGTCGTGCGGGGAAGGGTTAACAATTTCAGCTTCTAAAACTCACTTTACCCTCTAGCACCTTGCAGGCTTACATGTTTCCCATCAAGCAATGCTTTCTTTACCAATGATCCAGTGCATATTTTTTAGAGTTTGTTATCTAGCGCTGATCTTGCTTTCATTATGCACGTCACGGGTACACATTGATCAGGTGTGCGCCCATTATGCACCCAGCCATTATTACGCACACTTTTCACGTCGACCAATTTACTATTTTAGGCTCATTACACTCCAATTACTGATTAAGAGACAATGTACATTGCTGATTTGTCTACACATTTTGATAATCTACTTTCTCATCCCCACAAAACTTACAAAAACTATGCATATCTTGAGCATGCCAGCATATACTATGAAATTTTATATCTTACACCCATCATACTATAGACTAAAATATAAATGTCGATCCTCCACACTTTATACACACACGTTCACTGTCAAACTGGCATCTCAGTATTGACTGAACCGATGTACAGATAATTTTCTCTTTAAATTTCTATTATTTTGTCATTAAGCACCTATCTTACAATTCACTAAAACCTAAATATGTCACTGGGTCGTACCTCACATACTTACCTGTAATTTTATTACCAAACAGTGACAAAAACCCATAATACAATTCACCAAAACATAAATATATAAATGGTTCGCCCCACACATACCTACAATTTCACTATCAGCCACCCTTCAATAACACGTAACTGCGTCAATACCTCCTCACCTCAGCCGCAAAACAAACATGTCAGCACCTTTTCTAAATTGGTCATCACCCCAGCAGCAGCAGCAGGCACCTCAGGCACCTCTGGTGTCGAGTTACTTTCATTATTGTCCCTGTAATTTGCCACTTACACGTCACCGTCACTTCTCAGGTAACTAATGGCTGCGGTAGGTGCTGAACATTCCAAAGCGTGTTGGGCGGCCGGCCGGGCGTATGGGCGTATTTGCGTTACTTTTTTATTATTTTTTTAACAAGGTCATAATGAGTTGAGTCTTTAGAATTGGTGTGGGAAAAGCGTTGAAGTTCAAAATTGGTGATTTGATTTTGAATTATCTAGACAGTTTTAATGAAGTTATATAGAGCGATGCTTATAATTTCAAACGTTCCTTACATTGGTCCTAAACTTGCTCAAATTAATCAACAATTTACTACTAAACAAATAGTAAAATATTAGAGCTTACTTGCATTGAGTACTTACCATATATATAAATTAGGTCCTAGCTAATGAATTAATTCGAAATAGGGTAATTAGGCCTTGCAATAGTACTGTATATGTAGTTTACCCGAGAGCATTTGCTAGGTTACGTTATACTAGGTTAGAACAGGCACATGTATTTATATCAGATTCTCATGTAAGCCAGGTATTATGCTGGCACCGAAGTAAATTTATACTTTGCTTGCATTAACCTTAGAACATAATTATGATACAGTAGTGCTAGGTAATGCATGAAAATTTTAAGTATTGCTTGCTTGATATATAAGACGAAATTAGTATTTAGCATAACTCCATTAAAACCGACATAAAGGTTTCTGTATCTCTACCGTATCTGAAACGTTATCAAGCATCACCTCAAGTTATCCATGTTACACGTCATAAGTTGTGCCGGAGCCACGCTCCGCAGTCGCACGTTCACCTTATGAGCGGACGTTCAACTCGCAAGTCTTGCCGATTACACAGTGAAAGTGAGTAACCAAGATACCGGAAAACAGTACTTATTTGAATCACGTGCTGACGTCACATTGCTGTTTAATTCTCTAAAGATACTAACTGAACATTTACAACTTCTACAAGAACTGCATGGGCTTGCATTCATTTAGCTTGAACTTCTCCAAAACTTGAATAGTAGGTGAGCTTTTGCTTGAAAACGACAACTCACAATTAGTTCAAGAATAAATAAAGTTCTGAGATCGGATAAGTTAGAGCTAAACGATCAGATTATGGAATCTCATTGTGGGTCACTCGCAACGCCTTACGTCTATGTTCCCTGAAACATACTATGTATCTCACAGTAATTCTATCGAATAATTAAAATCCAATGTTTTCTCTTCCCATAAAGGGAGAAACGCTTGTTTCTCATACAGAATGTAACATGCATAATTGCTGCAGGTCCTTCGGTGTAGCAAATCGAGATAATTGGAGTCGTAGTATTTTGTTTCTCTTTTTAACTGGATGGACTTTTTTTGTCTATACTTGTTATATGATAGGAAGCTATAATTTTCTTTCTAGGAAATCTTTTTATAGTAAAATTGCAAAAGCATTACATATATCCTTTAACAAAGAACGCTTTCTCTTTTGCAGTGGTTAAAATGGGGAAAAAGACATACTACCGTTGACATGGTAGTCTTCTGATCCTAGCTCTACACACTTTTCATTTAGAGGCACGCTTAAAATGTAGAATAAAGTTAAAAGTTTTCCACCAACTTGCCTTCATTACGAGGATATTTTTCTCCGTGAGGCACACCTGCCTGCTTCTGACGTCTGCCTAAGCCTAAAGATGATGACACTGGAGGCATAAAGACGTTTGGTCTCCCACAAAAGTCTCCGTTTTCTGGAAACAAAAGAAAAACCCACGAGAGCCCAGCCGCAGATATTCGAGGTAACAGTCAACAAAGATGAAAGATCCCTGAGACAACTCGGTAACAATGAAGAAGAAACGAGAGAAGGATTTGCCAGATCGTTTCTAATAATTGAAATAAAGAAGCCTCTTATGGTTACGCAAACTGTGGTTAACGCAGACAATGCTGAGAGGATTATAGGAGTGGCGATGGGAAAGGAGAAGGTAGTTGTTCAGTTCAGTTGATGAATTAAGACGTTATATTTAGAAGAAAATGACGCATCGCAAGTGTATTATGGATTGCCAGCGACAAAGGAAATTCTCTACCCTAACAGAGTTTATAATTGCCCTAGTAGCAGATTTAAGGCCATCACGTCTGAGGCGGCCCAGATTCCTGTCAGGGCAATTATTGGAAATTAAGTACGATAAGTATCGTGCTTGCTGAAGTTTTCAGAAAGTAATCACAAGTAACAACTAAACTCTCTGTGGAATGCTTTAGGAGCAACTTACCGATATCTATGTACAAAAATATTATGTTTGAGAAGAACGAATAACCGGGCAAGTTACTGTACATGGTTACTTCATAAAACTATCTCTGCGAATGTTAAGTAGCGTCGATCGAAAACTGTATATAAATTAATTAGGTCTTTAAGAAATGCCAAGATTGAAGTATTATACGTCCCTCTTGCTATGGCGAGTCAGAAGTAACCTACCCACGTTTAGAGTATCTCAGCAGTAACGTTCCCAAGTTTCCAAATGTAAGTATACGACACAAACGCCAGAAGTAACACACTAAAGTTTCCAGAGAATAAGTAACACATTTGAATTTTTACAACGTGTCAGAAGAAACACACCCAAGTCTCCAGAGTGGAAATAACATGTCTGAATTTCCATGGGATATCAAAAGTAACACGCCCACTTCTCCAGAGAGCAAGTAACACGTTATAACCCATATGAGGCGCCAGAAGTAACACACCGTGTCTCCAGGAACAACACGAAGGCGCTACATTCACAGGAGAAGGCACCCGTAGCAGTATAGGATGGTTCACACTAAGGCGCCGTGACCCACTGTTTGCTTAGGCCCACCAGTCCTGCCCACCATATTTCGTCGTCTATTCATCTGTATATCTGTCTAAATAATTGCTGGTCATGCTGAAGAAATGCCTGTCTGACAGTAGCACTCACTGCCTATAATTCTGTTTACTCAAGGCACGGCCTGTCAGTATGTTTGCCAGGCATCGCGCCCAGATTGTTTCTTTCTCTGAGTTCTGAGCCTTGCTACACCCTCGCGACTGTTGGGTGTTTCGAAATATTGACTGGACGCTCTTGTAATTTTGGGAAATGCTTACAGCAAGTGTTAAGTTCTTTGTGATACTTTACAGAGCATCTTGCGTTTTTTTTAAACAATAACTCTCAACGGGCGACTAAATTTAACACTGTAATAAAAATAATGTTTGAGAAATTGTTAAACAAGATTATAAGCCTAGTAAAGGGTTAACCAACGACTACAGACTCCTGCTACAGTTCTAGGAAGCAACTGACAGCATTATATTCTTTGCCTCGCGCCACTCAACCTCTGGTTTAATTCTTAATGCAATATTTTATGTTGTTGCAATTTTTTAATGCAATATTTTATGTTGTTGCGATTTTTTAATGCAATATTTTATGTTGTTGCGATTTTTTAATGCAATATTTTATGTTGTTGCGATTTTTTAATGCAATATTTTATGTTGTTGCGATTTTTGGAAATAATTTAGTGAATTGCATATTTTGTTAAGGAAGTTTGGCAATCGCTGTGATTTTTGAAATTTATGTATGCGTTTGGAATTTTTTAAACATTTTTCTGGCACCACGGATAGCACTTACCATGAATTGATTATATTTTATATTGTAATCTGTACCAGTATGATGTTTCACAACACCAGTAGATTTAGAGCCCATCAGTGCCTTTACACGATGCAAAGGAATCATATTCTAAGGTTTGACTATCTTTTCTCTCCAAATAAACAATGATTTATTACCATATACATATCAGGCCATAACTTCATCGCACTGTTAATTTATGATAGAAAACGGCTACTTTCTTTGCTTATTGACTCTTTACCAGCCACGCAACTACTAGTATCCTTACATCACGATCGTTTTATAATTTCCTTTGTAATCTGCTGGTGTATTTTCACTTAGCTGTTCACGGTCGGCATCACTCACGTTCGGTTTTATTTAACTTGTAGTTTTCACTCTTTTCCCTTTTAACTGTACCATAATAGATCACGATAGTCTAAATTTACCTGGTAGTCAGTACGTTTCTCTCTTTAACTGTACCCAGGCAGCATCCCGATCGTACGGAGCTCATTGGTAGTCAGCGTACCACTATCATTTTTGTTGTCCTCGTCGATAATAATGATATCGGCAGCAGCATCAGCCCTGTTATCGCAATCATCTACTGCGATGTTCGGTACTCTGTCTATACAATTATTGTTGCCCTCCCAACTGAACAAATGATATCGTAGCTAATGATCTGTGCTATTGTGAGGAATCATTGTTGGTGAAGAACTGTTCCGTGCCGATAGGTTGGCCCTGATGCTTTCTTCTTTGAGTCATTTTAGCATTCTTTTCAAGCTTGAGTTGTTTTGCTGCTAATTGAAGTAACAACATTTTGGCGCATGATGTTTAAAAGATGTTGAGTGAAAATGCTTTTCAAGATCAGCATTAGCATGGCAGTATTGTTATTGTTGATGATATGTTTAATATTTTCAAGAGTTGTTTTCCATCATGACTTGCTCACCGAAAATTGTGAAACATTTATATATCGCTTACGAAATTTTTAGAGAAATGAGCTTGCTAAATTCCTAGCGGAATTCATTTGCAAAATTCCTAGTGATTTGGAATTACAAAATTTATAGCAAAATGGATCTACGAATATCCTACTGAAATTGACAAATGAAAGTTTTAGTAAAAGGGATCTATGAAATTTCCCGTGAAATTGACCGCATGATATTCCTAATGAAATGACCCTACCTTCAGAGATAACGACAAACCAAAATTTGTGTTTCATTGTTTTACGGTGTTTGTTTGCAAAGATGAAAAACTAGACTTGCATCATTAAATTGAACATTTCTAGAAGCAAACCAAAAAGAAAATTTGTTTCGAAATTATTGCTAATTAAGGTTCAGATTAAGGGGAGACGTGCTTGATGCTGGTTTCGTAGCATATAAATTGATCATTTAGACCCTACTGGTGTCCTTTTTCTGCCCCAGTAGCAGAAATCACAAAAAACAATATGTTCTAGACAGGAGGAGAGGGGGGGAGCAGAAAGACTGTTATTGCATGCTACTAATAGACTACTATAGACTACTAATAGACCACATCTGCTTCTCTGTTTACATGTTCCCAGTCGAGATCCTAACGCCGAACAAGAAGTACCTTCCGTTCTCTCTATATATATACTGTATTACAAAAGGCACCTCTCACTATCTGAATTAAGTTTATTGTATTCAGTCGAATTTCAGTTATTCGAAATTTGACATGACTTATACTAAAAATTTATTCTATTGTTTTAAATTAGGCCTCAAATATTCAAATTAAACAAAAATTGTGCATAGCAGATCATCAAGAAAAACATTTAAATCCTAAGAATATTTTTGAAAACTTCAGTTACACATAGACTAAAAAGAAACCTCACTTAATTAAAACTGTAATTAAAACTGAACTTTAATTGGTTTAGTAGCAGTAATAGTAGGTACAGACACACAATAAGCAAACTAGCCAGTTAAAAACTGGACTTCAAAGTTGATTTACGGGTTAATAGGCACATGTAGACCATCCGAAGACCGGATAGCAATCATAAATCTAAGTGTATATATTTTGCTTTGAGGTTACATAATTATATGAAAAAAAACAGACTGCAGATCATATATGATTGGAACTTCAATTGTAAATATTTTAATTGAAAGGTGAAAACGAATAGACAGACCAGCAGCAGATCAGAAAAAAATTGGAAATTTATCAGCTAATATTTTAAATGGAGGGTGGAAAGATACAGATACACCAGTCACAGAGTAGAAAAATACTGCTAAAATCAACTGTAAATATTTTGATTTCAGGTTGAAAATTATCTACAGTCAGAAAAGCTGTAGACGATATAGAAGAGTGCGCTCTCACTCAGGCAGACCCCTCCAAATCAGACCCGGGCTGATCTCTTCGTATCATCAAAATCAGAGCATCATTAGCCCCGGACCTTTTCAACAAGCCACTTCATCGCAACGCGCTTCAGCAGCTCTTCTAACATGTAACGAACTCAAGTGCTGCAGCTCTTCATGTCTCTGCCTTGTTTACCAGCGATTATGCTAAGCATTGGCATGTCAAATTTTGTGTGTCAGAATTTGCTCGGAATTTTAGGTTCTCATTCTGGTGCTTAGCCAAGCGGCCCTCCAGATGAGGGGTCGTTTGCACGCATTATGAAGTGACCTCTCGGTAAGAGTTAGAATTTGTGGGGTTGAATTTGCGCATCCGTAGTAGTAGAGGTGGGCTGGAAATCAGTGGAAGGACTGCATCCAGAATGGTACGGGAGAGTATAGACGTCATGGTAGAAACGAGGCTGATAGAATAAACTTGCTGTGTTGGCTCGAACACGAAAACTCGGGAGATTATAAATCGGTATCTAAAGCTTTTTAAGCAATACCAAAGATGCAGAATCGGGATTGGTGAACAGGAGATAGTTTGTTAAAAAAAAAAAAGAATAAGTGGTCGGAGTTGAACAATTGTAGGGTCAAGGGAGTCGGAGTCAGACTCGGGCTTGGCCCGGGAGTCAGAATCTAAGTCAAACATCGTCAAGCATCTCATTACATGTATAAAATTTGCTCAACTGAAGGAAGGAAATAGTTTAGACTGCTTGCGCTTTCCGGCAATGTGAATCTCTTTGCGGATTGCACATACCATTTTTCCTAACATCTTTCTTACTTAGACCTTCTCTTCCTCTCTGAGAAAATGACAGCACTGAATAGCAGTCACAGTTATTTCTATTAATATGGTATAATAGACATACAGTTTAACTATTTCTTATCATTCAGCAGTAGCACTGTAATTCCCAAATTTTTAACCGTACGTGGAGCTTTCATACAAAATCTGATGCGATGGAGTGCAAACAACCTAGTCCTTTAATTTCCTTCTGTAAAACGATTGCAATGTACATTAAACCAGGACATGCAGCTATGATCACGACTATGAAAATCTGGATTTGCTTGATACTACATTAGCGCAATCTATTCTTCAAATCCGAGGTGTGGGAACTGAGCTCTATTTACAAAATCCTTCCTCTAACTTTTTCGATAGCTAAATATAACAAAATTTTTCAAGATTTCTGCATAAAAAATACAAGATACACTTAAGCATTGACGAGGATCTTATCAATATCTATGAATACCAACTGGTTATGGTTTAATTAGTGATATGATAGGTAGTGTTATTGAGAGAAAAAAATGTTGCCTACACACTTGAATAGATTCCAGCTTATCTAAGTATTCTGAAATGAGTGTGACATGCTGTTTGAATAGGATCACAAGACAGATTGGGTGCATAATATCACACATAGATTGTATATATAGAGAAATAACAAACAATTTACAACAGCTGCATGGAACCTGCAGAAACAGCACCCTACAAAAGCAATTAATGTTCTTCAGTGATTTTTCACACCCGTATCAGCCTAAATTTCCCCTAACCAATACTGAAGAAACCTGTGGAATTACTACAGAAAAGAAAACATTGTTCGTACATTATGATGCCCACCGACACGCATCATGCATACGAAGAGTGAAAAATGTTCTAATTACGTCTGGCAGTGAACAATTGACGGCTTTTCCCATAGATCCCTTCCCAGGTCGTATGAAGAGTATAGCTACCTCAAAAATGCCTTAATTTTTCCCTATCTAAAAAATACTGATGAAAGCCTTACAGTCGCACTAGCTACGTCACTAACTTACTAACTAACCGAGGGACATGCAGAATTACAATATATATGTTAAGATCTTACGGCAATTAGTTGCAATTCATGTAAAATGCATACAACCTAGTCATAAGTAAAGAATGTCAAATATATTTCATAAATTTTCGTATAAACGAAAAGCTGAAAGGTAATCATAACTGGAAATGGGTTTAAAAAATGTTTAAGATTAACATGGAATTGAATACCTATAGCATAATTACAAAATATATTTGAAATATAATGCACCAATTTTCTATAATTGTACGAGCTCCTTGCGCAAGCGCGGAGTGTTGTCTCTAAAGAACGTAGATTTTTACTATTCTCAGCAGTGCCTCATTAACATTCTCACGATGTTCTTCACAAACACACGCACTCTTTGGCACTTTAGAGAGAAGTGTCCATTCCAAACCTCTTCCTCCCTAACAGCTTCTCAAACTATTATTCATAACACAATACCCGTGACAATAAACCCTTTGCTCTGAATATAGCTAAAGTTGATGCAAAGTCCTCCAACTTTGTCTGGTTCAATGATACTTGGGACTGGAGCTGCTTGGGTGGCGATGTGGAGTTTGGCCTCCCACTTTTGCTTTTCTCAATTGTGTTTCTGGAATTTTAGTAAAAACAGAGGAAAATTTACGTTCTTAGAAAAATGGTAAGGAACGAACTTTTGTGATGCAAGTAGGCGGAAATAAATTACTTCGAGAACAGTAAGTTAATTAATTATTTCTAAAAAGAATAAGTTAATATAAGTGTTTTCTATGCTGTGGTTCGTGGCTAGCCAATAACTACGCATTCCCATTGTTTCCGATGCATGGTGAAGTGATTGTATTTCTCAAATTATGACGTTGCTTGAAGAAATAACTTATTATTAAATAAAAAAGCCAAAAATTAGTGTTGTATTCACTTTTTTATTTCTAGATGAACAAAGGTTTTTCTTCTTGTTGAACCAAATTCGATTCATTTCTGTGTTTTTTCAAAAGACATTTTGTGCAAGCGTAACCAATTTATTTATTTATTAAAATGGGCGAAATTGTAGTTGAAAAATTAGTGTTAACTCGAACAGGTAAAAAAGTATCACGTATCAATGTTATCTCAACAAGCATTGTATTTCTCACGACAAACGATAGATGTACCAGGCTGACTGAAAACCTTTTTCGACATAAAAATAATTCATGTTAAGTTATATATACTTACACTTCAATTTTTGTTACAACCACATGATGACAATGCAGGAACATAAGTAATAGTAGATTTGACTAAGAGATGCTAAATCGGCTTAAGTAATTAGACAGGCATAAAATTCTATATGAATAGTCAGAAAAAATCAGAAAAAATAAGTGATTGAATAAAACACTAATGATTATTTTGTGAAACGATGCATTAAGTTAATCTCTGGTATTTACATACACATAGTGAACGCATTCTTCGGATCATAAAAAAATATGTGTTTAGGTTCCATAAAAGCATTCCTTCCTTTAAAGAAACGCGTCTCATTAAAAAGCTGTAGTCTACTGAAGTATTTCTTTTAGCCAAAAACGTATTGACGTTTGATCCACTTGATGACGTCAGTGAACTGTACGGTGAGACTCTCGAAATTCTTGGGCTGACTTTTGAGTTCCTTTCATATGCTTTGTTGGTGGCATTGTGGGCCGCCTCTGTCAGACTGGAGAGGATGTAGCTTTGAAATTTGTGTGCATGTCGACGAAGTTAGTAGATGCTTATAAGGATTAAGATAAAAGTAAATATATATATATATGTATTATTTGAGTGTGGGATTCCGATGGTGAAGTACTTCTGTAGAACATGTATTTTGTTGGTATTATTGAGGACTGCCTCTGCAAAACTGGGGAGGGTGTAGTAGCTTTGATAATTGTGTACATATCAAGTCATAGTAGAGGTTTATGTGAGTTAGTAAAGCAGCAAATATATTTTGTTTGAGTGGGGAGTGTTAAATTAATAGAGATAATGGTCTAGTATTATATACAAAATTGGGGCGCCTGACTGTAAGTTTTCCTTTGGCGAACTCTTCTCACTCTCTGCCTGTCAGCGCTGTTTATTTCAACAGAAAAATTCAGCTTAAAAAGCTAAATTTTACCACTCCAGTTCTGCATTGTTCTTCAAAACTCTAAAAGCTCCTAAAACAAGACTAACAGCTGCTCACCTCTGACTAACGAGGTATTTCAAGTACTTCACCCTGTACCAGTGAAGTACACTTTTGGATAATATAATGCACGCTCTACCGTACTCCTCAATAAACAAGCTCCGGTACCAAAGAAAATCTCACACCGTTCAAAGAAAATCAATAACGGACTTTAGTTTTATTTCAACATAACATTTTCACATATATTTTTAATGTACTTGAATATTATTTTCTCAGAAATTTAACCATCCAAAACACACTATGCACTTGAAGATATTTCTGACTTTGATCCTATACTGCTGGTAGCTCTGATATTCTTTATCCCTCATAGATATATTTTTCCATTTGAGAAGATAACAAATCGGTAAGCGCTTAATAGCAGAATAAGTGTAGCAGACTGACGAGAGTATACTTGTAATATATAAATGGTGTTTGCCGTGAAGTGATGAGATGGAGAATAAGAAAGTGTTGACGTTGCACATGAAGTGGAATAGTCTTGTGAAAACTGTTTGAAAGTGTTTGGGTATCTTTTGCTGGAGAAAATATTATCTTTTATTAATTAAGACTAGTTGCCCGTGCCGTCATTATAAATGATGGCAAAAAAAAATAACACTTCACCAAAACCCCCGCCGTCTTTTGGGCTTCCTCATTTTTCCCCTATCTAATACTGAAGAAAAAGATTCCAAGGAACCCAACTTTTTTTTCGCCTTTTGAAATCTGAATTTTCTCCTATCTTATTAGCTCTATTTATCCCCTATCTAATACTGAAGAAAAAGATTGCAAAGCTATTTTTTTCGCCGAAGAAAAAGATTGCAAGGTACCCACTCTTTTTTTACATTTTGAAATCTAAATTTTCTCCTATCTTATTAGTTCTATTTTTCCCATATCTAATACTGAAGAGAGAGATTGCAAGGTACCCAACTCTTTTTTTTTCGCCGAAGAAAAAGATCGCACGGTACCCCACTTTCTTTTACATTTTGAAATCTGAATTTTCTCCTATCTTATTCCCATAGAGTGTGACAGGAAAGATATAAATATATAAATAAATAAATAAATAAATAAAGAAATAAATAAATAAAAACACGACGTGAATTATTATATAGTACTGATACCAACGAGTTCCACTCCTTTGTTCCTTTGTGAAAATTGGGAATACTAAGCAGTTACCAGATCGTTCTCTGCATTGCATACAGTGCATGGTGGAGGCGGGAAGTTTTCATTGGGGGCAGAGAGAGGACCAGAGTATGACGTGCAGAGGCTTGGTCGTACACAAACGTATGCATTATTGATAAATGGTAACACTGTTGAAGGCTAAGGGTGGGGGGGGATGGTTCAGTATTGGAGCTCAAGCCCTCCAATGTCCCTTCTGGCGCCGCTACTAACTATATCTGTATCCACAAAAAAAAAATTTTCAAGCAAGTCTTGACAATTTTCGTAAGTATGATACCGCGCTATCATCATGGCATCGCCCATTTCTACAAGAGACTCTGAAGTATGAAAACTTAGTTCCTCACAATCAGCCGTATGTATGTGCATCAATCCAAATCCCCAAAGCCACAAGCTCATTATTACTCCATTAATAATAAGTTTTAACAATCCGTTAAAGACATACATTACATCAGGAACAGCCACAACAATCCAGCTTCTCATGACTCTTCTAACAACGATAATCCTACTAGAAACAAGAAGCTGGTCAGCAGCTTATACATATATATATATAAATACTTCTTTATTCGTATGATGTCCGAATTGCAAAAAATATATATTTTACAATACAGCAGCATTTACTGGGACCTGTTGATTGTGTTGAAGAGCGGTACAGAGAATCTTAGAATATTCACTTAATCCATAATTGCGTCGAAGAAATGTCACATTCACATTAACCTTTTACCCTCTCGTGTAATATTGACATTTAAACCTTTAACCTTTCGTATTATATTCACAATCAACCCTTCAACCCCTCGAGTAATAGTCACATCTTAACCCTTTAAATACACCTGTCCCTCTCCACCCCCTCCCCCCCGGACACATGCGAAGCAAAGAGTATCTTCTCGGCCCCGGCGGTGTTTGCCCTTCGCAGGGCGTATCCTTTTTTCCGTCGCGTGTTTGCACTGAGCGGCTCCTGTTTGCTGGCCGTCACAGCCTTTCCTGCTGGACTGCTGGCTGATGGGAGCCTTATTGGCTCCTGTTGACGGTCCTTGCTCCTGTTGATGGCCCTGACTTCTGTCGGAGATCCTGGTTCCTGATGGTGGTTCTGGCTCCTGTTGATGGTCTTGGCTCCTGTTGCTGGTCCTGACTTCTGTCGGAGATCCTGGTTCCTGATGGTGGTTCTGGCTCCTGTTGATGGTCTTGGCTCCTGTTGCTGGTCCTGACTTCTGTTCACGATCCTGGTTTCTGTTGCTGGTTCTGGCTCCTTTTGGTGGCCTTGCATGGCTCCTATTGACGGTTCTAGCCCATATTGAATTGATGATCCTGCCTCTTGTTTTGCACTGACTCATGTTAACAGTACTGATTCCTGTTGGCAATCTTGGGTCCCGTCTATGGTTTGGCTTCCTGTTGACAGTTTAAATTCCTATTGATGGTTCCGGCTCCTGTAAACGGTCCTGGCTCTTGCTGAGGCGTCTGACAGCTGTTTATAGTTCTCAGACTCCCCCCCCCCCCTGATGTTTTTTTCCCCAGTTACATTAGACAAGCAGATTCCTGTAAGGGGGCCGTGGCTTCTGTGGGCAAGGTTGGCTGTTATTGGCTATCTGGGCTTCTGTATGGGCGTTGGCTCCTGTTAGCTGTTTCGGCTTCTGCGGGGGTGCTGACTCCTGTTGGTTGTCTAGGCTTTTTTAGGAGTGCAAGCTCCTGTTGGATGTCTTGGCTGCAGAAGAGGTTCCGGCTCCTGTTGGTTGCCTAGGCTTCTCTAGGGGTGCAGGCTCCTGTTGGCTGCCTAGGCTTCTCTAGGGGTGCAGGCTCCTGTTGGATGTCTTGGCTGCTTTAGAGGATCTGGCTCCTGTTGGCGGCCGTAAGCCCTGTCGGCGACATTGTCTTCTGTTAGCTGTTCTGGCTCCTGCTGCCGTCACGAACAAACGCCGGTGCAAAATATTAAAAAAAAATAGCGCAAGATATTGCGACGGCTTCATGCTGCTTTTGCATTGCAAAATGAAGGCTATGTGTGCTGCACCATTGCACCATTCATAAGTGGAGCAGAAGAGTGAAAACGCAAAATATCAGTAAATTATTAAATAGGTAAAAATTATAAAACAAAGGGTGGAAAGTTTTGTTCTGTATTTTCATCAACATACTGTAAGTAGAGTATACAGAAAAAATTTATTCAGTGACCGATGGAAAAAGAACTCAAAATAGAAATAGGAGGAGATTGCAGTGGCAGCGCCTATCATATAGCTATAGAAGAAAGCGTGAATCAATGAATAATATGCTGTTACAAATAATGACTACTCGATTTCAAATTTTCATTTTGTAACAGAAGTTACTCAACGGTGGGCACCTGCGGCCCTTTTACTCCAGTCACTAGAGTGAATAGGCCGGAAGTTTGTGGCCTATGACCCGTTTTACTCACATGGCTTGGCCGCACGTAGCTGAAATTGGCCGCAATGGATCAGCTCAGCATTTAATAAAGTAAAGCAAGTTTGAGTGCTCACCACAACTGGGAGTTCCACATTTACTAGCTCGTGCTGCAGACATAGGGAACTGACCCCAAAGGAGTGCACGGCTGCAGTCGACCGAAATTCATCAAGAGTTGGGACCCCAGTGACGGAACTTATGCGACGACCTGCTATCATCCGGACCATTAACATTGTTGGTTAGGGTCAGCACTCCCGCAGCAGCATCTAGGTACCGACTGCTCTCTCATAAACCAAGAGCAAGAGCGCGCCTGCTGGCAACAGTCTCGAACCTACGCCTTCAGCGTCTGACGCCAACACTCAAGCCTGCTGCTACTGCAGGTGAGTGGGTATTTACAAATACTCAGTGTTATATCTCTTTTCTTGTCATACTACAGAGGAAGCTCTAAGCTTTCATTCTTAAGAGTTGATTGTTTGTATTGAAATTTTTAGTTTAGTCTTCTCATAGACAGCTGCCATATGAAAAGAAAAGGGAGACTGAATGCAAGAATAACATAAAAGAAATGGAAAGAAAAGAGGAAGAGAGAGAAGAAGAAGTATGCAGCAGGGACGCTGAAGTAATAGGTTAAGAAAAAGAAAATATATGTATTTTTTGACAGCGAAAATGAATAAAAAAAAAAAACAAAGCAGAAACTGAAGGAAAGGGAGATAGTACGCAAAGAAAGAGAAGAAAAAAGCTTACAATTGGGCACTACGAAGACGAACAACACAATCTATTACTATAAAAGAAATTTAGTACAGTGGAAATACAGAAAAATTAGGGAGAGAAAAGAAACGAGACTGAGACTGACGTATTGAAAGAGACCGTCTGTAATTCAAAGATGTACGTATAACATCAACTCTATCAGTAAATCGTCCTCATGGATTCCATGTTTATAATCGATAATCGCCTAAGGTTTTCTGATTGGTAATAAAGAAACATAATTGGAAGAAGAACAAAAATCTGAAAAGTGTAGAAAAGAGTTGAAGAGAAAATGAAAGAGAGACATAGAAGGAGGCAGGGACGCAAGGCGCCTGTAATACGAGGCTGCGTAATGGCGTGCTGATGAGGATTATCTCTGTGTAAACAGCGCTATGTGTGCGCTGTGTAGAATACAGTAAACACTAGCTGTGTGCACCTCACACTTGTGTGCAGCATTTCTCAGCACCCCACATACGCTACAGTATGCTGACCGCACCTACATTCCAGTAATGAAAAGAATAAATTGATTATTAGAAATTCCCTTGTAGCAGCTATAGGTGCAGGGACAAACCCATCTTGACATATACATCTATATAATACGAAAGTTCGAAAGCCTTGCGGAGATAGAGAAAAAAAAATTTGTTATATAAGGTTGAAAATTAAGTGATTGCCGGGTTTTACATCGAAACGTTAAAAAGCCGGCAAGAACCTGGTTTCCAGCCTAATACAAACAGAAATCAAAATATATACGTATATAGTCATATATATAAAATGAAAGGCTGCGAAAGCAATAAACCCTTTTTTTCCGAGGTTACAGGATTTGAGGAATTAGGCTACTTATCAGTGTAAGTATTTTGAGTGTGTAGAGCTTTGCTAGATTTGCCCACTTAACTCGCACTAACGTTATCCGAAAGTTTATGCTGTTTTTGACGCGTACCTGAATCTCAATCAAATGGGGTAAATACACCACCCAGGTCTCAAGTTCCAGACTAGCTAAGACTGTTCTGATTAGACTCTCTTGTAAAGTGGCGAAAACTACAGGTTCTCCAGTCCCCTACATCCTACTAACATAATGGCAATAGCTCATAGAGGGCCGGGGCGTAAGTTCCGGTGTCTCTTCGAGAATGGGCCTCTTGTTTCGTCTACTGCCGCCTATCTAATCTTATCTAACCTCTCCCATAACATGAATATGTGCTTATCAATGTTGAAAACCCCCATACCTGTGACTCGAATTAAGTTTATTCTATTTTATACATGAAACAATTAGTGAAAACTATTTTACAGTATGAAGTCATCGAGTTTTGGTGTGAAAATATTAATATTCGGCAATATTCAGTGAAGTTTGAATCTAGCGTAAGTTTTTATAGCTCAGTGATGCAAAGTTAAGTTTACAGACTTTATGATGCAAATATTGCAATTCTGTAATATTTTGGAACTAATAAGTTAATTATCATAGCTGTTAATAGTTACTATGGCACAAAATACCATGCACATATAATACAGAAAAATATAAAACCGAACATGTTACTGGTAGTGATTCGTTTTGCATTAAAAATACTTCTAGAATTTGGGTAGGGTAGCTAAATTGCTCTAAGCCCATTACCGGACCAGCGATACTGTAATGCATGGTTATTTCCATAATACTGTTCTACCAACATTGTTTTTAGCAGCCCCACAAAACGTTAATATGTTGCATTACTTTGTTGTATCTTATTGTATTTCTCTGCTTATTACTGACCATTTAGGCTACTCTTACATTTTCCACGTTTTAGGAACTTTCTCTAATCCCGGTATCCTTTCACTCAGTCGCGAGTACTCTACACCTGGGCAGACACAACAGGCTTAGGAACAATATTTTGTGAGGAGAAGGCGCGTATCAGAGATGCCAATTGTTGATAATCATCTACTCACTCGAGCTTGTTTTTCCGGCGCAAATGGACAGGAAGTTTTTCAAAACTAATTTTGGGGTTTGTAAGATAGTAATCAGTGTTCTAAAATCGTATAAGAATAAAGAAAATGAAACTCGTCGGTTGTATTTCTCAAGATAGAAGTTTCCCTTCGAAATTTTGTGGAGAAATTATATTAAGGGATTCGATTTAACGTTAAAAAATCTCGGGAATTTTAATAAAAAACACTAAAATTCAGAAATTATATTTTGCATGAAGAGAATTTCTCGCCAAAATTTGACGAAGAGAGTGAAACGTACATACATATGGTATTTCAAAATCATGTAAAACATAAAGCTCTATAATTTCATGCAGTTCCGTTAAACCGAACCTCAGAGCTTTGTGAATACACCGTCATATTTTGGATCTTTCGCGAGCGGAGCAAAAAGCGGTGATAATGTTTTCATTGGAGATTTAGGTATATTTGTTTGTTTGTCCGTCCACCCAAAAAGAGGGAAAATCAGTTGAGCGAGGTCATAGTTTTTTTTTTTTTTTGCAGGGACTCAAGTGGGTTGACCTAGATGTGAAAAAAGGCAAAAATCAAGAGTAAGCTGGCCAATGAAAATGATGGCGTTGAATCACCCCATGGACCACGGGTGATGGTCTTACGCCACGAGGTGTTCTAGTTGTTTATCAATTTATTTGTATGTTTCAAGAGCCTACGGGGTATAAGGTAGCAGGTTTGATGTTTTTTTAACTTTTGTTGTAGTGCTGAAAGGCGTAGTCAACATACGACCATAAATCCTTGAGATGAGAGGGTTCTAGTAAATTCAGCATCAATGTCCTATAGTGTGCATTCAGTGCTTATCAACTGTATGGGTTAAACAAAACATTCACAAGAGGAAAAGGAATAATATAGGTATTGGTAAGTACACTATCAGTAACAGAAGAATATTAAAGTTTATTCAAAAGCATCTGAAACAAAATACTAGCAATAACTACAATATAAACAGGAATAATAATATTAGCAAAAAAATGAATAATCGCTACGTTACCTGTAAACAAGATCTTAAAGTCGTAGGAAACCATATCAGTAATAAGAGTGTCGAAGTAGTATCTGTAATAACAGTATTAAAATAATGTAAGTAATATCAGTGCTGAAGTAATATCACAGTTCAAATAATATCACTGTTGAAATAATATCAGTGTTGAAATGATATCAGTGCTGAAGTGATATCAGCGTATAGGCCTAAGTAATATATGAGCCTATCAGCAATATCAGCGTTGAAATAATATCAGTAATAGCTGTGATCAAGTAATATCAGTTGTAGCAGTGATGAAGTAGTGTCAGTAATATCTGTGAAAAAGTAATATCAGTGATGAAGTAATGTCAGTAACATTAGTGTTGAAGTAATATCAGTGATAAAGTAATATCAGTGATGAAGCAATGTCAGTAATATCAGTGTTGAAGTAATATCAGTGATGAAGTAATATCAGTGTTGAAGTAATATCAGTATTGAAGTAATATCAGCGATGAAGCAATGTCAGTAATATTAGTTAAGAAAACTTGTATTATTTGTAGCATAATGCTGCATAACCTCAAGAAATACCATTGACACAAGCGCCCTCTACAATACCATGAAACGAAGGGCCGATAGCGCCAGTGAAGTAACGCCATAGATTAAATCTATATGTATTATTGCATAGAGCATATTAGCCCTCTAATTATATTAAAAAAACAGAGTCAGGACCAGTCATACATCAGAGAATTGATAGTATACGTGTTATTAGGAAGATTTATGCGAGCTTTCAGTATTAGACGATATTAAATGCGCGATAATACGCATCCGATGTTTTACAGTATTATACAGCCCCATTATGCAACAACCCTTCACACGACCCCCGGTATTATGCGATATTATACAACAGATATTATACATATATTCGGTATCATATCGATATCACACAGCCGATACGATGCAGCAGTGCCCCAATGCACATCCAATGTTTGCTCGAAATATCCCTTCAGGGTAACAGCATCTAAAACAGACAAGTAAAACTAGGACACAATTAAGAGGAAACAAGAAAAGGAAACACTAACAGCAACGAATTCTGAAATACGAAATAGGTAGCAATTAGCAAGCAAATGATAATATTATTACATCAGACGAAATATGAGCTAAAGAGTTATATATACGGGGATATACTACAAAAACAGTCAATATTAGAAAAGAAATCTAGAATCTAGAGTAAAACGAGCCCCATCAGCAGAGATAAAACAATAAATATGTACATATCAGTAAACATTGTTATGAAATATAGTCAGAGCAAAAGAGAAATGTCTCTTTTTGAAAACCTATGTATATATGTACTAGTAAGAGCAAACAACGACAATTTTTGTGCTAATTCAACTAGTTCCAGAAGGAAAATTGAAAGCATTAAATAAACAATTACAAACAATATCGGCAAAGAGAAACTAATATTAAAAAAAATCAACAATGAGAAACTAATTAAGAACAGACAATATAATGAAAGGCGCTTATATTGACCATAGCGGCAATAGCTTATAGAGGGCCGAAGTGAGTCCCGGCTACACCCTGGCAGTGGGAATATTGGTTCGTCTACTGCCGGCTATCTAATCTAAACTAATAACAAGCAATATCACCTAAAAGCAAGTTATTTAAAAACAAGAATTATCAGCAGTGAGGTACTATTATTATAAAAAATAATGCTAATCATTTGCTAGTTCACATGCAGAGGGTATACCTAGCGAAGTTTTCTGCCGGCCTCATTTCTAGTATTTTAAAGGTCTGGCAGTGTGAAGAACAAGAACAGTAGTCATTGTCAAAAGCCAATTTTCAGAAGCTAATGTTAGACCAAGCAATATCTTCAAACAAATATATATATATATGTATAATTAGCAAAAACAGTGTCAGCCAGCAAGCGAGAAGCTGCATCTGTTGAACAGCCTCAAAACAGGACAACGACGCGTACCCTTCGCAGCACAACAGAAGGAAGGGCATGGGAGAACAGAACGCGACCTAAC
>LQNS02007217.1:9975647-10000320 GCA_001587735.2 Parhyale hawaiensis | reverse complement strand
GAGCTCTCCAGCGCAGGCGATCCTTTGTTGTCAAATGAACTGAGTGAATGACAATGGTGGTGTTGCAGCCCTGCTGCTGGTACTGGTACAGGGAGTACTACTGGTACAGAGCATACTGCCATACTGCTGGTGCTTATACGGAGACTAATAATGACACCAGCTGGTACTGGGGATACTGCTGAAACTGGAACTGGAAGTATCCTTGTTATCAGGAATACCACTGGTACTTGTATTGAGTGTGTTGACGCTACTAGTACCAAGAGTATTGCTGGTACTGGAGGCGCTGTAAGTACAAGGAGTACCGCTGGTACTTGTATTGAGACCATTGGTGACACTAGTATTGGGAGTCCTGCTGATACTGGTACTGGGTGTACTGCTGCTACTTACACTGAGAGTGCTGGTAACACTGGTACTGAGAATAGTGCTGATACTGGTCCAGGTACTGGGAGTATTGGTTCCGGGAATACCGTTGGTACTTGTACTGAGTGCATTGATGATACTGGTACTAGGAATTTTGCTTATGGTGATACTGTACGTCCTGCAAGTGCCAGGAATACCGCTGGTTCTTTTACTAAGAATACTAGTGATCCTGTTACTGGGAGTACTGCTGTTACTGGTACTCGGAATACTGTAAAAATGGGTACTGGTACTGAGGCACCTGCCTGCGCTGACGTTAGAGAGCTGATATTGAGCATGAGACTAGTTGTGGTATTTGTGGTGGCGCTAGTACTAGTACTGACACCAGTATACTTTTTTGGTACAAAGCCTAGCTGGTACTGGCATTCATGTTAGCACTTATCCCAATACTGACAGTCATATCAACAGCGGTATTGTAACTGGTACTTGTACCAATGCTGGTACAGCGAGTACTACTGAGCAGTGTACTGCAACGTGCACACGGATCGTTTCCCAACACTTTGATTTCAGCTAGAAAAACGTACGAACTAACAAACAAACACAAGGCATAACCAATTCATCACCCCTATCAAGAGAATCTAATCCGACGAGATGTCAAGTGTTTGTAATTTGAGTCCTGATCGATCAGCTTGCTACTTTGGATCAAGCATCAGGCGTTAATCTCAAATCCATTGCGCTGGAGACGACTGAAAAAAGCAGTTCGACTTATTACAATCATATTTCCTGACAACTTACGACTAATAAAATTATGTTATCTCATTAGAGGTAGACGAATGGAAGACAACTAAGCACACCGTTGTAGTGATGAGTAAACTGCTAGTATGCCTGGCAACAAAAAATGATGGCAAATAATTTGCTTTTCACTGTTTATGACCGTTGTTGTGGCTCTGCTGTGGAGAATACATTACCCTTGTCAAATCAAATTCCTCATCTTCTGCCGGACAGGTGGATTGCAGCGCCCAGTTTCAAAAATACTTTAGATTAGATAGCTGGCTGTAGACGGACCAACAGACCCATTCCCAGAAAGCAGCCGGGACTCACGCCCTGGCCCTCTATAAGCTATTGCCGCCACCGAATGTCAGAAATTAGTTCGACATAACGATGGTGGATGACACGACAATGGTGGAGTTCAGGATCTAGTCTCAGAATGCTATTCGAACGAGAACTGCTGCAATTCACTCGGGCGCTTGGCATCTAGAAAATTAGCGTATACTCTAATTTCCTAGATACTATGCATATGCTTTTCTGTTTAAATCGTCTGTAGCGGAGGCGCAATATACGAATAATTCATCTGTTCTCTTAGGACGTTTGCACTGTCAAAGAAGACTACCCGCCAGTGGCCTAATTTAGCTGTTACGGTGGCCAAATTTCCACGCTGCTTTAGTAGTCCAATAAAGTTTTCCGTCTGACAAGTGCTCTGTACGGAGATATGCGTGCGGGTGACCTTCACATATAGCCTAGTCGATGCGCTAACCGCCAGCTGGTGCTGCCAGGCCTTTGGTACACATGGCTGATCTTACGCATGTGGTACACATGTGATACGCAGGAATGTGGTAGACATGTGATATGCCGGCATGTGATACACAGGCATTTGGTAGACATGTGATACGCAATCATGTGGTACACACGTTTGGTACACAAGGCATGTGGTATACATGTGATACGCAAGCATGTGGGCTGTGCAATGTAAAGCACGTTCTTCACATGTGGTTCCTGTTTTGTAGACGTCATATTTTTTAGTCGTTAAGGATTATCTGAAAATGAGTAATTTCCGTTCCAAATACAGCTGCTTGAAATAAAAAAATGCTTAATCCATCTTTCATATTTTGGAATCACAGTAATAGGTGTAGATACAAAAGTGTAAAAATTTGTGGACATTCGTATGAAAGGTTACAAATGATTATGGCCGATGAGGCCAAGACTTCGCTAACGTAACTTGAAAGATTACAAGAGTAGAGATTAGCTGTGCGAAGCTGAAGACCTGCAGTCGCACCGAGACCCACTGATTCGGACTTCCTACTCCTATAAAAAGACACGAAATCCCCTCTGTTCTAGTTCAACTGCGTAAGCTTATATGACCATGCAGAGCGTTTCCCTCAGACGTGAAACTCCTTTTTGGCTCAATCTCTGCCCATAGTTTAAATTTCATTGGGTATGGATTGAGAGCTGAATCCGTCCAAAATTTACCAGCACTATGATTGCTTGTTTTTTAGTAACCATGGCTACCTTTTCGGGCTGCCATTCCTTAGACTCTCATACTCGTAAAGCGCATTGCGGGGAAATAAATATAAAATAGCCAGCCGCATGAGAACCAAACATCACTAGCATTTAATTAAGTTCGGCTTTCGGCGTCGCTAAACTCGGAGAAATTTGGAACTACGTAAACTTTGGCTAGTTGAGTAACTTGCCTGAAAGTACATCATAGACTAGGCAACGCTGATAGCGCTTCATTCAAGACATCTTCTCTCTATTAGTTGTACCTCCCGATTTAATATTTATAAATGCATGGACACCGGTTGCACTTAATAATTATTTGAATAAATAAGAAATATTAGGTAGGGCCGTGATCTAGCGAACGGTATGGGTGTAACTTAGAAAAGAGGAAACTATAGCAGGAAGCAGCCAATATCTATAAGAAAATTCTACTTGCGGTTCTATCTCAGAGGAAATGTAACTGAACTGGATCTCTGCCTCTCAGTTCGGGTTGGTGCCTTAGAAAATGACTGTATCCCTCAACCCCCAAATCTCCAACTTCAAGAATATCCTGTCTGAGTGGCTGCTGACAGCCAGTTTTCTGGTACAATTCGCATAAATGACTTGCACCACACATATACCACTTATTGAAGCACAAGCTGTCTCATAGGACCTCCAGGCAAAAAAAAAAATAATAATAACGTTCAAGACGGGACAGAAATTGAAGGCGGTTGTCAAGTGGATACCGAGAGCTACATTCATCTCGGCCACTAAAAACCTGGAAATCCCCTATATAATAAAACACAGTTGTTAGTCGCCTGCCTGCTGGCTCTTTTGCTCCATTGCTCTCTCACTTGCTCCAATGTTGGTCCGTCTCTCCGACACGCAGTTAAGAGTTTAATAGGCGAAAATTCATGTACTGAAAAACAAGTTGAGATACCATAAAATTTCAGCGCTTGGAGTACCGGTGACAACTATAGCTCTGGATATCTCCGGCCTCTGAAACCCGGGCTCTGGATCCCCAGCCTCTGAATCCTTAGCCTCTGGAGCCCCGCTTTCATTGCTGAATGATATCGAAGTAGTTGAATCTTCACGCTGAGCAGACGCTATTTCATATTGAATTTACATCGCATCCAAATTTCGACGCTGGAGCTTCAACAATCAGTTGGTATCCTCGATACGGTGAGCCCTGGGCATTTCCAATGAATTCTTTTGACTGAACTATATTTTTCTTAGAGCAGCTTAACGCTCAATTAATTCTAAGTTGATATTCTCTCCGTATCTGGTAGAGGGGATATTTTGCTATCGCAAAACTCATGGTTGTACAGCTTGTACTTCACTAATGGAAGATCAGGCCTGCAGGGATGAGACTTGTTATACAGCAAAACCTATACTGGGAACAGGAACAATGAAAAGCTCAATCACAAAATTTTAGCCGTCATTTTTGACGGGTGGGCCCTCTAGTCGCAGAATAATTAGCACGTCTGGACAATACAAGCAGCTCAGACAGTTAAAAAAAAAGAGAGACAACATTATTAGCTTTACGTTCCCCTACCCGGGGGGGGGGGGGGGGGGGGTGTCATTCGCCGATGTACGTCGCTAGCAGTCACTGGATTGTTTGTGAACTAGCTGATGTGCACGCTCCAATACCTATGTATTTACTCTGAGGGTTAAATACCCATGTACGTACGTCCATGCGTCCGTCTACGCGTTACACGTTCAGCATTTGCTTGCGAGAAGTTTTCCAACCACAACTGAGTTTATTTCGTTTCATGAAAAACGTTTCACTGGAGTTCGAATGAAGACATGAAGTCTAATTTACTGGTATGTTATCGACCGATTTATCACAGTTTTTCCAGGCCCTATAATATTCATTTTGCTTATGGCTTATGACATTCTTAATAGGGCCAAATAAGTTGGTAGGATACGGTTCAGGAGCCCTAGAAGTCAGTAGTTTTGAGCTTGCTTTCCTGCCTTCCATCCCGATGTGAAGCATAAAATAAAGGAATTCATATATTACAACAAGGCCAGACAGCTGCAGCCCAACCAAATTTCTGAAACTGAAGGACTAAATGAAACTAAAGTATCATTGCCTGGTAGCACTGATTCCAGACTTTAATTCCGCTGTGAATATTTTTTTCGGGGTAAAATTTAATGATGCATGCATTACGAAGATCGATGAAGATAAAGGAAAAATATGCATGGGAAGAAGAAGAAGAGCGAAGAAAACAGGACTTTGTTGAAGTAATTATTTTCTGCTGCACCTTAATGACGGCGTGAGCGCCTCTAGAATTATCAAGGAGTTATAATAAGAGGAGGTAGCAATCGCTTCGGAGCTGAAGCCTGGCTGACTTCCTAATTGGCTACAGGAATGGCTGAGAGCCTGTGATTGGTGGAGAGGCAGCAGCCATAAAAAACCTTTCCAATACGGCATAATTTGGCTGCGTTCCTTTTTTCTGCTAAACTTCCTTGAGTATTAAATAGCATACCATTACTGAAGTATGGGTATAGTGAATATCATAATATTACCACATCCTTATACAGTATAATAAATGCTTCGTATATTTATTTATTAATGTATTTCGTGTCCGCATCTTGATGAAATAGATAGGCAAAAAATAAGCCGAATTGTAGATTTCGTAATCAAGTTTCATTTCCATGGAGATCGATGACCAGGTAGCAGAAGAAGTCAAAAGTGAGATTTATCCCTTCATTATCTGAATGCATTTCCTGCCACGTTGAAGATTTTGGCGATCCTGTTCCCTTCGGATGGAATTCAGCAGGTAAGAATTGGACCAAGATGTAGAAGATGGCTAAATTGGGATACTTATTATTCATAACAATGAATGCAGTTCTTGCTCTTCCAGCTTCTCTTGCCGTTCTCGTGGAGTCTGATATTCATTACTTTTTCTTTACACGGAAGCTATATTTTCTTTCTGCTCATGATATGTACGCATATAGTAAATAATCAACGAAGCGTAAAGGAAGAGATTTTTTTCGGTGTAGTATACGAAATTTTTCTTTATTCCAACGAGCTGTTTTCTGTTGAAGAAGGATTATCCTCTTGGGCTCGAAAATTTCGTTTTTCTGAAATTATATCGCTGTATATTCTGGATAAGCTACGGAAATTAAAAACAGTGATGTTTCAGGGATTACTAATTTAGTTAAATTCTTCGCGTGTCATCTAAGGGAAGGAAGGAGTGTGCTGAAGACGAATTACATTATACTGCTCCGTAGAAAGCACGCATCTTTTATGATAATTTGAGTTGGCCGTAGTAGAGTTTTCCTTCATATGTACATTAGTAACGGGAGTATAATCAATGAAAAAGTGTCATCACAAATTTCGCACTGTCATTTTTGACAGCGCGCCCTCTAGTAATATAAATTAACGTAAGCATTGTGCGATAAATGTATTAGCACTAATATACAGTTTGGTATGAATAGCCTACTATAATAATTTATTTACAATGCAACCATCGCAAGTAAATCCATTATCGGAATATTTATACAAGATTGCCACATATTGACACAACTATCGCTCAAGATGGTCTTAGTATCGCAATATTTATACAAATACGGCAGCAAATACCCGCGGTATCGCAAGATACCTCTACAAATCACCTATTTACACAAGCACGCTAAACAAATAAGGACCCGCCGTATTTTGTACGAAGTGAATAATTTAGTGTTGGTTCAGCGAGCCCGGCTACCGGTCTTTACCTGTCTATTATAGGCGCCTGTTGACGAACGCCATGACTCAGCATTTTTACAATCAGGCTGTGAGAAGCAACAGCACGTCCGCCATGTTTGTTTTGATGAGGAGACTTCACTTGATGACGTCACTTACGACAGACATGTTAGGTATGTAGGCGAAGTTGTTGTACGAATTTGTCAAAGGAGAAATCTTCACCGAGGAGGATGATAAGTGTGAATGGGGGCTGGAAAGTTTGTGTGATAGCTATAATACTTTCATGGAACCACTGTTGGGATTTTTTGGTGATTGCTGAGCTAGAATAGTAACTGATAATTCATAGACTGGCTAACATACCTAATGAATTAGGCTGAATACATTTCAGTGGATGTTATGAGCGAAATAGAGTTGGAAATTAATTGACACGATGCAAATTGGGTTAAATTTTCGCTGGTTGATATTGGAAAATATGGGCAGTGAAATTTGTAGATCCACCAAAATGCCTGAAATTTTTACACCTCAATTATTAAATGTCAATTGTGGTGCGAAGGGCAATTTGTGAAAAGTGACCAAACGGTCCCGGATGACTGGAAAGTCCCGGATATGTCAAGCGTCAGTGTTAAGATTATAGGAGTGATCTTAGCGAATTTGTGTTGAACAGTTCGTAGAGTGACAAAATATACCATGGTGATAGGAAGTCAATTTTACTATGTAGCTATAGGTTTTGACGTATAGTTTTGTATAGTACACTAAGTGTAGGTATCTATCTATCTTTGTAACTGTTCCTCATTAAATGAAAACTTGTTCATGATAAGGATAGTAACATCGTGTACAGCCGTTACATTAGGGTACGCTGCTGTACACTCTCAAGTACCCGGCTGCCACAGACCCACCATACAAAGCACCCAGTACAGTTCAGCAGTTCTGGCACTTGAGAACTCATTCATTTGTGCCAAATTTCACCCACAAAAAATCCCAATTTGCAACACAATGGGAAAAAGTAGAAGAAGACCAGCGATTTTTGGGTGAGAGAAAAATATTCGACATCAAAGTAACAGAAGGCAATCGTTACTAACATACAGCTTGGAATTTTGAATTTGTAGTTAATGATAATGATTAATTATAGCTATAATTAACTTTTCATTTTTATTTAACATTAAATTATCCCCGAAGTTTTGCCAGATGTAATCCGCAAATTAATCTGTTGGATAAGAGGTAGCATTAAATCACTCAGCGAAGACATAATAGAGTCAGCCCTAAAATGCATGACTTGTCTGGAACTTGAGAGAGAAGCATTGGTTTCACTCCTCAAGGTCCTGTTGCAGGTGTTACAACCCACCTGATTATACTTGAGACAGCTGAAAATTCTATAGACAGAGTTTTTGAAAGTCTTAGAAAATAATCGGTTTGGGCTTGTTGGATCGACGCCAGAGCCTCTGTCTCAAATTCCAGACAAGTTTAAGCTTATCGGGCTTAGATAAATTCGATTTTATCGTGCCAATTGAGAGCGCCTAAGGCCCTCCCAGTCTCTTGAAGATAGCTTCATGCTCGATATTAATTCGTTCTGTTAAGCTGTTCGAGTAGCGAGTAATGTGAGTGACGAACGAAACGTAAAAATTAGCAAACAACTTTTTGTAGTGTGCAAATGTATTTCTCGTGCTACGCCTGAAACGGTCAGGCAAGAAAATACCCAACATCAGTAAATTTGTGTTATTATATTTCATGAATGTATTGGTGCAAGTAATGAAGCCTTGGAACGAAAGTGTGCTCTACATAAAAGAGGAGTCACTATAGGCATATGCAGAACAGCTACACGACTCCTCTATGCTTTAATATGACTGTTGTTGACAGCACTAACATATAAAATGAATGGAGAAATGCGTTATCAAAACCTAGCTAGCACGGCTTGCCGTGCCATGACGCGAATTACCTGCCTCGGTCTAGCTCATTTGCCACAGCCGCTGAAAGGTTTTCGGTCAGTGCACGTGAAGGTGTGCTGCTCTAGTGAAAGTATTTTCCCAGCATGTACACATACACAACTTCCCGGAACACGCTTGCACTAAGCTTTGCGCGGATGCAGATCCCTAAGTAGATTAGTCCACTGCGTGGGCGCTGTTTTAGCCACTTACAAGAATTAAGCCGTCGGTGCGCAGTAAGTTCTTTTCTGCTTACCCTATTTCTACGTACGTAAAAGCCTGCTTATATGTGTTACCGCTCTTTGGTCTGGATTACTAGTTACAGGAACGTAAAATGTTCAGTTATTTAAAGAATAACGAACACGAATCCGTAGATTTTATACTCCTCTATACTGATTTAATCATTTAAAAGAAAAACTACGGCGAACAAAGTTTTAAGCGTAAAGCCATATACCTAATATGTAAATGGGACCAAATTGTTCGATTATAAAGCAAAACTTTATATTTTTAGCCATAGTGTGGCTGCATTCTTACTCTCGATTAAATATATACGATGTTTGTAACTTTACAAAGCTGGCGTTTGGAATTCACATATGGTACTCATTACTAAAAACTCATCTAGAAATCATTACCACCATTTTTATATGCCACCATATATGACATAGTAGCTATGTGTAGAAGAATTTTTCCTACTTTTTCAATAATATTTTTACTTGTCTTGAATATAGCACGTCGTCTATGTGTAGGAACCCATGTACTTTTCAATTCACATTTGCAAATGAGTTTGTCACACGTTTTCTATTCCGTTATCATCCTGTTCCTCCCTTCGTAAAATACTTCCTCCCTCTCTGTATCCCGTTACCCTCTTAGCACATTAGAAACAGAAGTCACGTTTTAATTACCACCGTAACAAACGTGAATTTGTACTTTCCCATTATGTCGATTTGATTTTTCGATTGTGCGGAGCAAGTCCCTCGACTCTGTATGCTAACTTGCTTTGAAATGTTACAGTGGAGGTGGAGTATGCAAACAATTCTTTCAGCAAATACACAATATTATGTAAGGGTGTTGCGATACAACAGATACGCAAATACAACTGCATGTCTCTGTTTTATATACATATATAAAGTTTACAACTTCCGTTTTTACCTGTTCTGCAGTCACGTACTGATAGCAGTTTGGTATTAACGTATATTCTTGTACTTCAACACCGCCTCAGTTTTGTCACTGCTTGTATTTGGTCTTAATATGTTTTTTTCTCTTTTCATGTAGACACAGTTCAGACATATATAAATTTTATTGCCAATGTTGCAGTGCAAATGTTTATTATGTGCCAATTATGCTTTATGTGTTTGGTGTACCACAGTTTCCGTTATATGGAGGGTGTAGAAGTACTTCAGTGCTTTAGTTACAACAACAACTACGACAAGGTAATAACCAATCCGAATCTAATAAGAAATTCCGCTATTTAATTTATTCCAACATGATTGCCCATTCTATAGTGTGTAGTATAATACAAACACATCACGTGTTCGTGCTGCATGGCACACATACAACCGCAACTAGAATAGGGCAATGATTAAACCGATATTTATATAATAAGATTTACTGTTAGTTCATTTATTTCAGCAAGGTTACACCATCTGAGATGTATCTAGAACAAAAACACAATTGCGTGTTTGTGCTGCAGATACAAACACGATTACGAAAACGTCATAAACTAAACTGATATCAGCATAAAAAGTATGTCTGTTAATTCATTTATTTCAATACGGTTATACCATCCGAAATGTATCTAGAACACAAACACAATTGCGTGTTTGTGCTCCAGATGCAAGCACAAACACAGGTCCCCGCCATCGGCAGTCATGCCTAATCTGGATTAAATGCGGACTGCCACTGACAGCTTCCAATTATGATCCGCTACGGTCGTAGTGCGGACAGCGGCCCAATCCGCAGATCCTGGGCTGCGGCCGCATGCGCATATTCAAACCCGACTGGAAACAATAGAGCAGTTTATGGGAGACCCAGAATTGTAGCCTTAGAGAGCAGACTAACATCCCGGCCTTCCGTAGGAATAACATTGCGTGAAGTGGTATGAAAAATTGGCACTGTGCTATATAAGGTCACTTGGGGCTGGGTGAAGGGTGGATTGAAAAAAGTAAGGTTTAATGGGTAAAAAAATGGCATTAATATTAGCTGGTGAAACAGTTGGTGGGCTTATATGCCTAGTGCAGTAACGCCTTAGGTATAACCTAAGGCATTACTGCACTTTTCGTATTAGCCTTCGAATTACTATGCGGGCTGCAGCAATGCATTTGGAACGAGTCGGAATTAAAGACTTACTAGCCTTATACAAGGGGCTGCAAAATTCTTGGTACAAATTTCGGCTAGTTGTTAAAAATAGCAATGTAAACAGTTTTTCATCATTAAAAATTTGAAAAACGCTTAGTTTGTGAGAGAATCATGTACAAATAATGAATGCTGGTTATTAGTTACATACATGCGCTCTGCTCAATACACATACGAGGGTAGTTCTAACACTCAATAACAAGAGATAGTATTTATTAACAAGGATCTCATTACAGTAATTGTTCAAAATGTCTGCCATGAATATTGATTAATGCACGACACCTTCGTCGAAGGGAGTTGCGTCCGTTGCTCAAGATTCCATGGATGTCTCTACGATATATCCAGCAGCAACTGCTAGTCGGGCGACAAGGTCTTCTGCAAACTCGTCAGGTGTGTCATAATATGCCCCCGCAAGAAAAAATCTAGCGGATACAGATCAGGTGATCTTGGTGGCCAGGACACAGCACTATTACGACCAGTCCATCGATTTGGAAATTGAGGGTCGAGAAAACATCTCACATTCAGGACATAAAGTGCAGGAGCTCCATCGTGTTGAACCCAAAGTCTTCTACGAATACCCAATGACCCATCGACCAATAAATCCGGAAGGACTTCTTCAAGAAAGACTCTGTACGTAAACATTCCCAGTGAGACGCTCTGACAAAATGTATGGGCCAATGATTTGATTGTGAACGATACCTGCCCCAACATTGACAGTGTAGCGATGCTGGTGGCGATGTTGATGGATGACATGAGGGTTGTTTTGCTGCCATACGTGAAAATTATGAACATTAAGAAGTCCATCACGGGTGAAGGCTTCATCCGTGAACAACACATGTTCTGCAAAATGGGGATCTTCTAACTTTTGATCAGCGCGAATCGTTCACAAGGAGCATAACTGTGGGAAGTAGACCCTGGATTCTCTGGAAGTGATACGAACGATAATTAATTCGGTTCAATACACGCCACACTGCAGTATGATCTTGAATTCCCATCATTTTTCTAAGCCCAAAATGTAAGAAAAATCAGCGGTTTTCGAATTTATTTATTGATAGAAAAGTGCTAATATTGATATTTTCTGCTGGTAGCCGAAGTTTGTACCAAGAATTTTGTAACACCCTGTATACTAACAATTTAATACTTTCCGAGAGAATGCTTCCAGACTCCGAAAGAAGTGTTGAGGAACGCTCTCCATCTGTATATAATAATAACAATAAAGTTTACGAACACTTCATGATAGCTACAAAAATCTATAAACTATAAAGTACACCAGCTATTAAGCATTATGCTAGCTAGCGGAGCTATTTGGGAGGAGAATAGCTTTCCCGGAATAGAGGAATGTCTTTTTTGGAATGGGAAAAGTATTTTAGAATTGGTCTCCGTGAAGTACATATGTACCCCCTAAAAAAAAGAATATGTGGTAACTTGGTTTTAGAATAGGTTAGTGAAGAATAGATTAAGATTGATCAATTCAGATAGAATAGGGATGCGTTCGATAGGGCAGCGATATAAAGCCTTTTAGGCCCAACTTGTCCGAATTTTTTGACCGGTTCCCTGGCATCGACTAGTTCATTCAAGTTTCAGGGGTTGACTCTTAATATGTTACCTGTGAGACTTTCACGACCTTCAATTACTTCGTAAGATGGAGATTTCAGACAACCTAACATAATCGGGTTGATGCTAGCACCCACGTAACACAATTCAAAACGACGAAGCTAAAGTTGTTCCCTGCATTTCCGCATAAGTCTGGTCAAGTGGCTTAGCTTGCCATGACACACGGTAGTCAAAAGAACGAGTAACGCCATTTTTTTGTCCGACTGTGTTGATGTGCTCATTTAAATATCACACACTTGCAAAGAATTGTGAGTTATAAATCCCTCCAGATATATACGTACTGATGTATCCGAAAGTTAAGTAACGGCACTTGCGCAGAAACTGAACTGACGGTAAACATTTTCATACTCTTTCTTAGCAATCTCTAAGCTGTGTTTACAAGAGTTCAACATAACGCTCGGACGAAAAAATGACGATATTCGTTCTTTTGACTAGCGTGTGTCATTGCCGTAAGATTTACTTCAACGACCCAATCGAAATATCATAAATACCTAATCGAGCACAGTTAAATGGATCTCAAGTAAATCACGTCGTACACCGGCAAAATCTGTAAGAAATTAAGAGTAAAGAGATTTATCAATTGCTGAACGATTCCCATCAAGTGCAGCAAGAGCTGTAAAAGATGGCTTTCTCCTGTAATACAAAACTTGTGTAAGACAACTTCAATTAGGTTAAGGAAAAATGAATATCAGTGCCTTGCTCTCCTTTGGTGAAGAGAAGTCTCTTTCTGCCGAAGTCGGGTGCACACGACAGTCTTTTGAACCTGGTCTCTCAGCAGGTCGCTCGCCTCTACATATGTTGTTTAAGCCTGAGATTAGTCGGCAACTTCTTGAGTTTTGAATTCACTCTAAATTTAAAGAAACATCTATCAGATACTTTACAAATGCTACTTGCTTAATTAAGTTGAAGTGACAACAAACATGTTAACGAATCGTTTGACAAACAAACTACAGCTGGGCTGACTAGAGCACAGGAAGACATTACGACGATTAGTTGAGCGTACACATGCTGACTAATAACGTGTGAACTGGTGTTGAAAAAGATATTCCCGGTATAAGGCTTCGTTTTTATATAGAATATTATGCCAAAATCAGGGTAAGATAAGGGCTTTTAGTGGGTTTATAACTGACATGTCGACAAGAAAGTACACAAGAAAAATGCTACAGGTCCCTCAGCAGCCAGCCGCTCTAGCTTATACGAACAAATTAGGAAACGCCTGCAGCACAGCATAGCCTCCTACGACAGTCAACAAAGAGCCAAAGAGCCTGAGGCTGATTGCCCGTGGACACAATGACGGCAGACGCCAATACATCCCAGCTTCCGCTTTTCTCGAACTGTCTCTAAACTCACAAGTGGAATCACTGTCATGAATTTGGACTACTGCTCACTATTTTTCCTAGTTGGTCAAAATTGCAACGTATTTGTTTGTGAATGGATGGTAATATGATAGAAGGATCTATAGAGAGCAGGTATTTAAATTAAATGCAGAGTCACTTGCACATGAAATTAATTTTTCAAGGGAAAAATTCCGCGATATTTCTTTCGAAATTTGCTGCATCTATGACGCAAGAAATGAAATTTTCTGAAAATTCGAATGTCGAGGCTGCACTAGGAAATAGCTTGCTCAAATGCTCAACTCATGAACGGACGTTCAGCTCGAGCGTCATCTCGACGTACACTGAAAGTCAGGCGCCAATAACCCAATGAAAGTTGAGCATGTGCTTGCCTATAGGGCTTCTCCGGCAGTGCGGTTGCTCGGAATCTCTGTTATACTAAATATTCAAAGCTCATGTCACACCCCCACACCACCAGTGTCACACCCTCACACCACCAGTGTCACACCCTCACACCACCAGTGTCACACCCTCACACCACCAGTGTCACACCCTCACACCACCAGTGTCACACCCTCACACCACCAGNCATTCAGGACATAAAGTGCAGGAGCTCCATCGTGTTGAACCCAAAGTCTTCTACGAATACCCAATGACCCATCGACCAATAAATCCGGAAGGACTTCTTCAAGAAAGACTCTGTACGTAAACATTCCCAGTGAGACGCTCTGGCAAACTGTATGGGCCAATGATTTGATTGCGAACGATACCTGCCCAAACATTAATAGTATAGCGATGCTGGTAGCGATGTTGATGGATGACATGAGGGTTGTTCTGCTGCCATACGTGAAAATTATGAACATTAAAAAGTCCATCACAGGTGAAGGTAGCTTCATCCGTGAACAACACACGTTCTGCAAAATGGAGATCTTCTAACTCCTGGTCCAAAAACCACTGCGCGAATCGTTCACGAGGAGCATAATCTGTGGGAAGTGGACCCTGGACTCTCTGGAGGTGGTGCTGATGATAATGATTCCGGTTCAATAAGGGCCACATTGCAATATGATCTTCAATTCCTCTCATTTTTATAAGCCCAAAGTCTCAAAAAATCAGCGTTTTTCGAATTGATTTTATTGATGAAAAAGTGTTAATATTGATATTTTCTACTGGTAGCCGAACTTTGTACCAAGAATTTTTTGTAACACCCTGTATAGACTAATAATTTAATACTTTCAGAGACAATGCTTCCAGACTCCGAAAAAAGTGAGGAATGCTCTTCATCTGTAAATAATAATAAGAATAAAGTTTACGAACACTTCATGACAGCTATAAAAATCTATAAACTATAAAGTACACCAGCTATTAAGCGTTTTGGTAACTACCGGAGCTATTTGGGAGGGGAATAACTATCCCGTAATAGAGGAATGTCTTTTTTGGAATCTAAAAAGTCTTTGGAATTGGTACCGTGAAGTATGTGCCCCCTAAAAAATGTGGTAATTTAGGTTTAGAATAGGTTAGTGAAGACTAGATTAGGAGGGATCAATTCAGATAAAATAGGGACGCATTCGATTGAGCAGTAATATAAAGCCTTTGAGGCCCAACTTGTCTGAATTTTTCGACAGGTTCCCTGGCATCGACTAGTTCATTCAAGTTTCAGGGGTTGACTCTTAATGTGTTACCTGTGAGACTTTCACGAGCTTCAATTACTTCGTAAAATGGAGATTTCAGTCAGCTCAATATAATCGGATTGCTGGTAGCACCCACGCAACACAATTCAAAACGACGAAGCTAAAGTTGCTGCCTGCTTTTCCGCGTAAGTCTGGTCAAGTGGTCTTAGCTTGTGGCCATGACACACGCTAGTCAAAAGAACGAGTATTGTCATCTTTTCGTCCGAATGCGATAATGTGCCCATTTAAATAGCACACACTTGCAAAGAATTTTTAGTTGTAAATCCCTCCAGATATATATTGATATGTCCGAAAGTTAACTAACGGCACTTGCGGAGCAAACTGAACTGACGGTAAACATTTTCATACTCATTCCTAGCAATCTCAAAGCTGTGTTCACACCAGTTCAGCATGACGTTCGGACGAACAGATGACGATACTCGTTCTTTTGACTAGCGTGTGTCATCGTCAGAAGATTTACTTCAACGACCCAGTCGAAATATCATAAATACCTAACCTAGCTTATAATCGAGCTCAGTCAAATGGATCTGAAGTAAATCACGTCGTACACCGGCAAAATCTGTAAGAAATAAGGGTAAAGAGAGATATCAATTGCTGAACGATTCCCATCAAGTGCAGCAAGAGCTGTAAAAGATGGCTTTCTCCTGTAATACCAAACTCGTGCTAAGTAATTTCATTTAGGTTAAGGAAAAAATCAATATCAGTACCTTTCTCTCCGTTGCTGAAGAGAAGTATCTTTCTACCGAATGCTTGCAACAAGAAAATTCTCTGGGAAGTATAAAATTGGGTGCACACGACAGTCTTTTGAAGCTGGTCTCTCAGTAGGTCGCTCGCCTCTACATAGGTTTAAGCGCGAGATAAGTCGGCAACTTCTTGAGTTTTGAAATCACTCTAAATTTAAAGAAATATCTATCAGATACTTTACAAATGCCACTTGCTTAAATAAGTCGATGTGACAACAAACATGTTAACGAATCGTTTGACAAACAAACGACAGCTGGGCTGACTAGAGCACAGGAAGTCATTCCGACGACTAGTTGAGCAATAACGTGTGAGCTGGTGTTGACAAGGATATTCCCGGTATAAGGCTTCGATTTTATATCCAAAATTATGCCAAAATCAGGGTAAGGTAATCGCTTTACTGGGTTTATAACTGACGACATGTCGACGAGAAAGTGCAAGAGAAAAATGCTACAGGTCCCTCAACCGCCAGGCGCTCTATAGCTTATTCGAACAAATTAGAAAACACCTGCAGCACAGTATAGCCTCCTACGACAGTCAACAAAGAGCCAAAGAGCCCGAGGCAGATTGCCCGTGGACACAATGACGCCAATACATCCCAGCTTCCGCTTTTCTCGAACTGTCTCTAAACTCACATGTGGACTCACTATCATGAATTTGGACTACCGCTCACTCATTTTTCCAGCTGGTCAAAATTGCTACGTATTTCTTTGTAAATGGATGATAAAATGGTAGAAATTAATGATATAATGGTAGAAATGGATGATAAAATGGTTCAAATGGATGATAAAAATGGTAGAAATGAATGATAAAATGGTAGAAATGGATGATAAAATGGTAGAAATGGATGATAAAATGGTAGAAATGGATGACAAAATGGTAGAAATGGATGATAAAATGGTAGAAATGGATTATAAAATGGTAGAAATGGATGATAAATGGTAGAAATGGATGATAAAATGGTAGAAATGGATGATAAAATGGTAGAAATGAATGGTAAAATGGTAGAAATTGATGGTAAAATGGTAAAAATGGATGATAAAATGGTAGAAATGGATGATAAAATGGTAGAAATGGATGATAAAATGATAGAAGGATCTATAGAGAGCAAGTATTTAAATTAAATGCAGAGTCACTTGCGCATGAAATTAAGGTTTTTTACGGGAATAATTCTGCAAAATTTCTCTCAAAATTCGCTGCATCTATGACGCAAGAAATGAAATTTTCCGAAAATTCGTATGTCGAGGCTGCACTAGGAAATAGCTTGCTCAATTGCTCAACTCATGAACGGACGTTCAGCTCGAGCGTCATCTCGACATACACTGAAAGTCAGCTGCCAATAACCCAATGAAAGTTGAGCATGTGCTTGCCTATAGGGCTTCTCCGGCAGTGCGGTTGCTCGGGATCTCTGTAATACTAAATATTCAAAGCTCCCGTCACACCCTCACACCACCAGTGTCACACCGTCACACCACCAGTGTCACACCCTCACACCACCAGTGTCACACCGTCACACCACCAGTGTCACACCCTCACACCACCAGTGTCACACCGTCACACCACCAGTGTCACACCCTCACACCACCAGTGTCACACCGTCATTCTAACTGAGCTTTTTCAGTTACAGTTACAATGGCTGGCGGCGGAAGTTGTCTGCAGATGACGTGTAGAGGCTGCGGCACGATGAGGGAGAATCTCTCCCCCCCCCCCAGACCCTCTACCCCTCCTCCGAATTATGTCCCCTCTCCCCCTCAATATTGACTGCAGCTCAAGACAGCTTCCATCGACATAATAATTGAATTGTATAATGCCTAATATACTGCATAGCGGAACTGGGACCACGTGACAGCCAAAACAAACTCCTACTAGTTAGCCTACACTGCATCTGCAAGCGGCCTAGCACAGGGAACGCGCCTCATTGGGCTACTTACGTTTTGTGTTGAACTTGCAGAGGTGTTCCCGAAAGGAGCCGCACCTAGCCATCTTAACGCACTCCAGCTGCTGAAAAATATTGACTTTGTTTGTCCGTTGAGTGCTTAAATTCTTCGGTTCAGCTCAAGTTTCGTTGGTAAAGTGGTCAATACGCTTTCGGTCGTTCAGATGCCACGCAAACGCTTATCTATTCTTTTTACCCAGACAAAATTTTTGTCTGCTTTAGAAGGCGAGTTAGAGAAATACTGTTGATAGGTAAATGTGTAAACGAATTTTACTGGCCTAGCCTTACACAGGTTAATATTTTCTTTCACAGTGTACACTCATGCGACGCTACAAATAGTATCATTATGTAATATGAGAAAAGTAAAGCCAAATGATGAATTAAAAGTGTGAACCAAAATGACAGATTCTATTTCTAGTCCGAGTTCTACGACAAACAAACGAACGAACTAACAGATCATCGCGAAAATCGAAATCAGTTACTTTTTGTAATATACTCAGCTAATCGTATAAATTTCATGAAAATCCGTCCATTACTTTTTAAGTTAGGGTACTAACAAAAGTAGGCAGACAAACAAACAAACAAATAGACGGACAGGTCGTCACCAAAAGTTAAGCATCTGTTTCTCCTAACATACCTAACAATCCCTGTTAGTTTCGTCAAAATCCATCTATAACTTTTTGAGTTATTTTGGAGACAGAAAAACAGAATAACAAACAAACTCGACGAAAATATAACCTCCATGGCGAAGGTAAATACAAAAATTCAATATGTATTCGCCTGATTCAAAGCTTTGTTTTATAGAACCCTACCATTACATCTAAGGAACTTACTAAGCACCTAAATGTAACCCATACCACGGTAATACACCAAGTAAAACATATTTTTGCCATATCCCTTTTTTTCTTTTGTTCGGACTTTTAATTGGCACCAACCTGGTACAATGTAGCATATACTTACTAAATAAATATCGCACTGTGGACAAAAACGCGACAGGAACACCATTTTTTATGTCATATGGAGTTACGGCTCTTAGCTTTATTTATTTATTCATTGTTTTTAAGGGAGACGTACGGGCCACTCTCCTAATGCTCATGCCATCGCAGCAAACCCCTGAGCCCACACAGTTTACAGTGAAACTGTGGCGTTAGATTTATCTCTCGGCGATTTATTAAATTAATTAGAGGTCGGCATCTCCGATTATGTTACGAAGGCAAAATCGATGGTACGATGGCCATCGCCATCGCTCTTACGATGGCAATACCATCGCTCCATCGGTTTCGGAACCAAAAATCGCCAATTTTCATCTGCGATGACCTGCGATGAAATAACCGTCGGCGATGGCCATCATAGGGCGTCACAATCGGCGATGGACCATCGCATTAACACATTTTAAAAATGCAAACATCTCAGACCACAAACATTGAATAGAAGCAGCATCTCTTATAACCTTGGCCTGTGTGCGATTTTCAAACCAGTATTATTATTCCTCGCGAAATGTAAGGCCCAGGTTATTCATTGACATTGTTAGATCTGGGAAATGTATTAAAATAAATTTTGCAACCCCCTCTTTGTTTTATTATTACTAAAAAAATGAATGTTTCAGACTCGAAAGTCTGTTTTTCTATAGTTTTAGCCTTATTTCATCGGCATCGGAAGTGCAACCGATGACGATGCCCATCGTGTGCTATCGACGACGGCATGTTGAGTCATTTCATCGCACCATTTCTTCCTCATAACACCATCGCCGATGGGGAAAATGGCCATCGCCGATTGTTTGATACGATTTCCATCGGACCATTGCTATCGCCGATGGATTTTTTGCGATGTTCCGTTGTAACATCGTTTTTTTTTTTTCGATGGCGATGGTCTACACACCAGCGCCATCGTATAATCGGCGATGGCTATCGTGCCCGGCTGTGAAGTTAATCTATCTCTACTCGATGTTACTATTCTACAGATGATCATTTCCGGTTCAACATCAAGTTAAATGTCGTTATTATATGAGACTTAGAGTTTCAAATTGAAAACTAGTTTTTATATCTATTACTGTTTATGTTAAGGTAAACCTAATTTAGGTCCATGCATTGACAATTCTGTTTTGTTCTAAGTTGATAGTTAGATTATTCAAACAATATCCAAAATACACATACCGTATTGAAATTTTCTGTGTCGAAATTCTGTTTGGGAATTTGCCTTCAAACGCCATCTGGAATATTGTCTTTAATAAATCCATTCTATATTGTTGATAAATTATCTAATTTCTTAATTATGTACGTGCAAATGAGAAACCATATGATTTTGTACGTGCATTAACCTGATGATTAAATGATAAGGAATATTACTTATGTATCGAATTGGGAATACCGAATCCGTTGGAAATGTTTTATTTTTTATTTATTTTATTTTAAATTATGTGCACCTTATATGCACCTATGATAAACTATATATTCCGATCAAATTTTTTAAACTGAGCGGTAAACTGAAATAGGAAATTTATACCGCCAATATAAAATTTAAACTTCAACCCCTGCATAACAATAAATTTACTCATAATCTTACACTGACAGTAACATTTTTCTGTATTTATAGTGCAATGATTGGGTCCAAGTTTCCCTCATGGCATATTATTCTAACTGTGGGTGTTTAAAATTGAGAATATCTAAATATCCTACTGTGTTTAAAATTAAGAATATCTGAATATTTAACTCACATCTAAATTTCCCTCATGGGTTCAGTTGAAACCCTGAGTAAATAATATGGAGTAACGAAATCGAAACCAGCTTAAGCCAATCAGTGACGTCAAAGTCCAATTAAATTGCAGCAGGTATCACATTGCGCGCCTTTATCCGATTACGTTCCATCAAATTGGCTTCGGATAAAACTTTCGATGCCTCGTTAAATGGAAAATGTTGTACTACCTTCTGTACGGCGCACCTGCTGCGTCTAGGTGGTCGCACTGCGCATATTTCGATGGAATAAAAATCCTTAACCCTATGGCCCAGTTGCATCCACAGAAAACTTTGTACCCCAGGGGTGCGAGATGATTTTTAAGGGAGTAAAAAGTTTTACTTTACATCTACGTCATTCAATAATTAACATAATTTCTTTACGCAAAAGTTAGTATGAATTTCGTGTGTCATCATCATTTGGATTATGAATTTTGTAGAGGTGTGGAAACACATTACAAGAGTTAGGAAACCATTGTTTTTGAAATTTACCCTAAGAGGTGGTTGTAGAGCATCCCCAAAAGGTTAACTCCTGCAGCTAATGGTAAAGTCGGGAACTACCACCGTCGTGCATAGTTCCTCTCCGAAAAAAAATAAATTGTGGCATTTGCAACTGACAATCATGAAACTAGAATTTTTTCTTAGATTTTTATCCTTCGAAGTTATTCCACTATCACGACCAATGGAAAGTATTTTCTACGAGTATGCATACAGAAGCTTTTGAAGGAAGGGAGCTTCCATATAGCGATGAATTTAGCTGTATGTATAAAGGTATGGCTATATAACCACCTGTAGCCGCGTATAATTTATTGTTGACTTTTCTTACAATGGTATTCCTACGAAAAATCATATTCTCACAGAGATGTAGGTCATAGATTTCACAAATTTACTGGGCTCTAATTTTAAACAGACTGCCAATAGAACGGTGGGTACGTACACTATGGAGATAAGTTGCTGCTTGCTCTCCGTTTGAACGCTGTGTCCCAGCAGCAAAAACCCAGAGTATTGACTCTACTCACGTGAGGTGACATGACGAATGTCACCTGGACCTCGTCCGGAAACGATCAAGATACTTGAAGGTAAGATATACTTTTGCTGGTTACTTCAAGCCAGAGGCCCAGCCTGGTATCCCGTGGGGGAGGGTACCAAGCGCCATCTCTGGGGTACCAAATTCAGATCGACTACGATATTAGTCTCGAAACAAAACGGTGATAATGAAGTAATTGAACTGTACGAAAAACCAGACATTGGCAGGATCGAGCCTGCCTGCCGGGCGATCTTTGTGGCATCCGGCGTGCTGAGTCTGCAATTGCTTGGTATGTGGAGCTATGTGGAGGCACCTGCGTGACCAGGAATGGGAGGGTAGGGGGCTCAGGTCGTTGAACCTTCCATATCGGCGCCATAGTTGTTAGCGTCCCGTGATCGGCTGCAGCTGTACTTACTCTTCTGGGGCCATTTGGCCTATATCTGCAACACAAACCAGTGCGTGCGGATTTCCCAGTGGAGGGTACAGTCAAAGTGGACTTAACATTACTTAAAATCGTTTTACCCTGTGATTATCTAGGTTGTAATTTCCTTTTTATCCATGCTATGAGAGTGCACAATTACGAAGGAATGTAAAAATATAAAAACTGAATACTTGATATAGTATGGGGTACCAGACGGGTGCCAGAAGGGTACAGGGGGTAGAGTACGACTTTATTTGCTTGTAGGGTGTACCAACCATGAACAAGATTACGTGCCGTAGCTGTGCAGCTACATTTAGTGGCCACACTAACGTCAAAACTTATCCTTTCTTTCTCGTATGGACAGAGCTATTAATAGTATCCATAAATTTGTGTAGTGTGTGATACTGGATCTGTATGATCCATGCCATTCCATGAGCTGCAGAATAATAACTGACATTAATGCTATCAAAGCCATCCTCCAGTTCATTAAAGAATTACGAATATATTAGTATATAACTGCGCAGCATTCCCTCTGTATATGTAGTAGCCATGTACTCCAGTACAGCATCTTGCCAATACCAGCTTCACTTCTTACTGTATTATCTAGATCCCGTTCCCAGTTAACCCTTTGGTTAATGCTTCCTCATCAAGATATCACTTCTGCTACTGGCTGTGGTTCTATCGTCTGTTTTTATAATTAAATCAGGAATCAGAAGTCAATTGGTCTCTGCCTTCCCCATGTAGCTACATCATTGAAAGTCAGTTGTATCTACATGACTGAAGGTCAATTATCTGCCTTAAAAGAATAGACATGTTATTGAAGAACAACTAGTTTCTCTCTCTCTCTCTTCCGCAGTTAAATACATTGTCAGAAGTCAATTCTAACCTACCTGTATATTACAGGTAAATACTAATAAACGGTCAATTCACCACTTTTTACTAGTAGGCACACATTTCAAGGTCCACTCACATTGCGCGATTATAAGTTAGTCGCTAGTAAATAGTTCGTGTCAAAATATAGAGCACCCAAAATTTTTCCGTTTTTTTAACAGTTGATATAGTCAGTGTCAAAATCAATAACATGATTGTAAAATGTCCTTCTCGTGTGTTCATTGATAAAGTCAGGAAGATTCTCAGAGCTGGAGAGAAGACAGGAAGGCAAGAGAAAAAAAGAAGAAAGACCAACACTTCGGGTGACAAAAATGACACCCATGATCGAAGTTGGGCAAGTCCACTTGAAAAAGTTCCCCCTGGCTCCTCGCCTTTGGCAAAGTTTGAATGTTTTTATGACTTGGTTCTCTTGTGCCTTTCGAACAGCTGCACAATGGGGGACGTGAATCAGGGAAACGCTTCCCGAACTCAAATTTTTGGGGTTTCAAACTTTAAAAAATTAAAAAATAACTGTAGAGTAGTAAAGTTTATCTGGGCTTAAATTTTCAGGTGTTTGTTAAATGTAAGAAACTTGAAATGGGGAAGATACCTTATCAACAATCTCAATTTCAAATTTCCCTCAATTCATCGATCTATACTAATACCTGTAAATGAATGTCGGAGAATTCGAACGGTGACGCTCTTGCAGTTGTAAAATTTGTATAAAGGTTTGCTAAAAAAAAATTCTTTGTGACAATTTGAAAAACCTATCGTCGTTGCAAAAGCAAATCATCCTTAAAATAAAACAGACGAATAAAAAACTAACTTGTAGCCAATATTCCAGTGGCTTCAATAAATTGTGCATAAATGTAAACCTATATAAACACACATTATTTCTCTCGATTTAAGTGTTTTGATAAAAATTAAATTTCCTTAACCCAATCTTTGCCTTTAGGATGTTATTTTCTTTGATCATATCCTGCTCTCCTAGTCCGTTATTATAATTATGCAGTACAAAAATTCCATTCACCAAGGTGTGATCCCATGTATATTCTCTATGAGTACTCGTAATCTTGACATTCTCTACTTTTTTTGCAGTCTACATTCATAAATTAATTGAGAGAGATAATATACTTCGCTGCCCAGGTAGCTGCAGCAATATCACGCATCTTTGAGCTGCGTCGATGCGCTTGGAAAAGCAATAAGAAGGGTCGGACTCCACCAAAAACCCCATACAGTATTTTACTGTACAGTAATGTGTTCATGGGATTTCCAGTGGGAGCACTATTGTAAAGAGTACTAAACAAGGGAAAAAACAAGTCGCTTGCATATATTTGGACAATACGTACGGGTTCCTCCATTAATAATGCTAAAAAGTTCCTAACTGCATAAATTAAAAAAGAATAACACAATAACGGTATACCAAAAACGGGGGTAATAATGCCAGTAGCAATGAAGCTGATTTTAGCGATAATTATATTTGCTGAAGTACTGTTTAAAATATTAAGAAAATTTTTGAACGGTATTTATACTGGTTAGGGGAATTTCAGCGGCGCAGGAGTTTTAGTTAGCATTTACCAGTATTTTATTGTGCTTTTTCTTCTATTGTTTATATTAAAGGCTGCTTGCATATCATTTCATCCGGCATAACGTCTTATACATGCGGGCGGAAACGCTTCCGTACAAGCTCTCTCCAACCTAACCCCCCCCCCCCGCTCCTCTTCTCCCTCTGGCTTTTAAATCC
>LQNS02007217.1:9942845-9968880 GCA_001587735.2 Parhyale hawaiensis | reverse complement strand
GGAATCTTAAACATACGCTACATGGAATCTGAAACATACGCTACATGGAATCTGAAACATACGCTACATGGAATCTGAAACATACGCTACATGGAATCTGAAACATACGCTACATGGAAGCTGAAACATACGCTACATGGAATCTGAAACATACGCTACATGGAATCTGAAACATACGCTACATGGAATCTGAAACATACGCTACATGGAATCTGAAGCATACACTACATGGAAACTGAAGCATACGCTATATGGAACTGAAACATGCGCTACATGGAATCTAAAACATACGCTACATGGAATTTGAAACATACGCTACATGGAAACTGAAACATACGCTACATAGAATCTGAAACATACGCTACATGGTATCTGAAAAATACGCAAAGTGAAATCTGGAATACAGTATATGCTACATTGAATCTGGTATATAAGCAAAATGAAATCTATAATATAGGCAATATGGAATCTGGAAAATACCCAGCACTGAATCTGGAATATACGCATGAAATGCATAATATAGACTATGCCATCGATACTGTTATTCTTGAGAATTGTTACCCAAATTTTACTGCAAAATTCCAGTTTTTCTGTTTTTTTTCATTTTCCATAACCCGCTAGAAAATATCTGAGCTAAACACCTGATGTCTCCATATCGAATGCATCAGGCTTATTTAGGAATTTTTTTATAAAATTTTTCATTAAGGAGAATACAGAAAGAAATGTTTGTGTTTACATGAGTGAGTGTTTGTGGACATATGACTAAATATTTGTGTTCCTTCTTGTTCCAAATATTAAATATTCTCGCACCCATTAATAACGTACCGGTTTCTACGAATAAATACATGTGGCCTGTTGAAATTCCTTTATGTTCATGTAAATATACATACTTGTTGTTATGAAAAATTTTTTTATTCCCATGAATAAATATTTGTGATCTTGTTTCCCTTTTAACAGATATTTTGCTTTCATGGATGAATACTTCTATTCCTGGGAATGAATATTAGTTTTGTTATAAAAAATATTTGTACTCCTATGAATATAGATCTGTGTTCCTAAGAGTAAACATTTGTACTCCTATTAATAAAATATGTATTCCTATCAATAAAAACTTATGTTTTCTATTCCTTTGAATAGACATTTGTGTTTTTTTTTAATAAAAAGCATTCACATTCCGGTGAATAAGCATTGTATTCCCACGAATAAGAATTTGTACTCTTGTAGATAAAGATTTGAGCCCCTGTGCCTGTGCATTTATGTTGCTGTCAATACATGCATAATATTATCTTCCGTTAACGTTCCCTTCAGTGAACTTTTCAGTTTTATTTTACTTTATTTATTTTTTTGCTAGCTAACTCGAAGCAAAAGTTGTGCAGTATTGGTGACAACGCGTGATGTTACTCGGCTGTCCGCTCTAAGCGGCGATACCTGTGCATGGCTCTGTTCTGTGCGTTTCCGCGAGGACTCTAATTTTATCGTGAATCCAGGAAATCGTTTACAATTTCACAGAGTTCATACATACATATATGGGTTTAATAACAGCAACGGAAATGTAAAAACCTTGTATTTACTGCAGTGAACGAAAGTGAATTAAACTGACCATAATTTATTTCCAAATCCACACACAATTTCTCGTGTTGGAAAATAACGCGTCTCGGATACTGCGGAGTAATAACAACTACACCACCAGCTGTCGTACCAGCAGTAGCAGCAGCAACAAGAACAACAATAATAACATCGATCCCAAGACCACTTCAATAACAATGGCGGGCCGAGGCTGCGGTTGTTGGTTTTACCTTCAACTGTCAACGGTTTTGGGGTAAAAATAACAAGGAATTTGCGCCGAAAATGATTTGTTTGCTCCATGTTGCCGCTCCGCCGCTGATCGACAAGGTAGGGTGAGGTGTGTTCGATTCGCCCACTACGTTGGGAATCACTCTAATTGTATCTAAGTCAGAAAATTTCAGGCAAATAGCTAATACTCTCAAATGCTTATTACTGCAGGCATACACTGGTTGTTTGATGTTCTTCGATTGGGATTAGGATTTATTCGTCCGGCGCATTCAGTTTGAAGGACAAGTTTGGATTAATTTCCAATCGGGAATGGCCAAACAATTGCGCTTGAGACGACCACGGAATCAATGCTGCTTCTCCTCCTAAGGACTGGGTTAGAAAGATTGAAGTCGCACCAGACTACCTCACCCACGAGAGAGCAAAACTCATGCCGGGGCGACACTGTGTATTCCTATGCACAACTCCATGCGAGGTTGGGCTGCAGCCCATACGTCGTTTATGCTATCGTATCTAAGATACCGACTTGGAAAGTGTATCGGGATGTCAAAGAGATAAACATCCACAATGGCTAAGTAGCATTTTGTAAAGCAGGCCCTCATTTTATGTTGACTGTCGACGAAAATAGAAAACTTGCAATTAAGGTTTCAATTTTTTATTTAATCACACAAAAGGTTCGCTACCATTACTTATACTGCATGTAGAAATAAGGGGGCAAACCCAGCGGGTAATAAGTGTTAGTAGCTCTCTGGAAAAGGTTTATTTTTTTCTTTGTCGGTGTATCTGTAATTTTTTCTAACTTTATTGTTTCTCTCAGAAAGTGTATAGTTTTTATCACCCGCGAACGAAGTGTGAGAGGTGATATTGTTTTCGTTAAAGATTTAAGTATATATATTTGTATACATGTATATATATATTTGTTAATATGTATATATTTGTCTGTCCACCCAAAAAGTGGTCAAAGGAGTTAAGCAATATTCATAATTTTTTGTAGGGAGTTTGGTGGATTGACCTATATATGACCCACGCCAAAAAACTAGACCTAGCTGGCCATAAAAAAATGACGGAGTAAAATCTTCAGCCACCGGGGCGAATTTGCCTCCACCGCGGCAGATTGTCTTACGCCGCGAGGCGTTCTATTTTTCCTTTTGTCCTATGTTATTATTAAGATGTCTCAAGGACAGGGGCGCTCCGCCCTAACCTTGTTGGACAAAGCATCCATATGAAAAACTGGGATTATCTGGCCATCAAAAATAACTTCGTTGAGTTTACCTCCACCGTATGTGATGGTCTTACGCCAAGAGGCGTTCTAGTTTCATAGTGTTATTGGTATTTTCCCTGGCCATTGACGCAAATAGTGTTCACTTATTCTTAATATCAATCCTCATTTTGTAATAGTTTTATTCAGTTAGAATACTCATTATTAAATCTACTAAAACAATATACAGTTGTCCATAATTTTTAATAAAAAACTTACTATGTAGATATACTGTAGTTTGTATTATCATATTCTTATCAATACTACTGTAAGGACTTTCTGGTCATTGCGGTCGATTGGTCAAAAGCGTCAGCAGAGAACGACCTAGTGTGCCGCTGCGCTTAATAATAATAATTCAGCTTCATGTATCTTGTCCTTACAAAAACATGAATTAAATGACACTTTTTGGTAGGCTTCCGAAAATGGTCTTAAAATACTCCCATATTGACAAGGCTCAGTATTTTCAGGTATTGTATTATTATAGCTATTCAATGTCTGCTAAATATCATATACGAGCCAAAACTAGTCTATTCCAGCGGATATTCATGGCTAATACAGTGAAAGGGGGAGGGGAGAGGACCCGGTGCTGCACAGTTCCACGAAGGTGTATTTGCAATTTCTGTGTAATTTCTAATATCAGACACTATAATTACAGTCGCTATCCTCTTGCTCGCGCTTATTACATATATTGAGTAGTTTTTGCCTCCGCTTCCACTACAATATGGGGATCTCACTGAGGAAGAAAGAAGGAACATAGAGTACGTCTATAAAAAAGTGGTTCCCCTGCACGAGGGGGCCTGGCTCATGAAATAAGTACAGAGATCCTTATATGAAAGTGCACAACACCCCCCCCCCCCTCCACATTGGTAAAAACAGCGTCTGCAGTCCCTGTCAAAGTATTAAAGGAAAATCAGACCAAGTACTTATTGAGAGATTCTTTAATTTACCATAGACACAAACATAAGTATCTTTACACGCATGCATACATACGCACACACAATTAACGCACAATAATACCTAAATCCAAGTAACGAAAGTTACTCGGCATTACCTGCATGGATTAAGTAGTAATAGTACACTTTGCTGCATTGCAATTTAAGTACATATGTCCAGTGGAGGTATAGTTATTATTTGTTGATAAATTTCATCTTACAAAGCACTAAATGTGGGTCAGATCAATTATGTGGAATAATTTTGATATAATATTCCATTGAGAAACCAATCAGTTTTTATTCGAAAACAACATTATTTGTATATACTGTATTTCTAGTCGGCTTACAAAAACGCAGGGTGACTATAGGTATTTTAACTAGTGAAAATCCAACGTGAAACTGTTGTGTTGCGTTTTGAATTACGCTCTTCTTTCAATTTAAGAAGCAAGCACAAACGTAAGTTGATTTAGAATACGTACAGCCTTGCAAATTCAATACCTCACCATTTGTATTTCATCGTAAGATTGATAATTGCTGTTATTATGTGTTGTTGCGGTTCTTACAGTGAATTATCAAACAGAACTGATATAACTTTAACTCTTTACCGAAAGGCTAAAATTATTCCCGGAGGTTTAGAATTATAAAATTAACCAAATAACTTGGAAACAGTTCATCTGGTTTTCCTCATAACGATTCCATTTTTGTTGTTGAAAAAATTTTCTTTAACCAAAACTATCGGAAAAATTATTCGGTATTGTAATTTGATTAACATTTCTTCATAAAATTATTTTTGTTCAAATAGATAATGATGAAATATTGCTGGGCGACGCGTATTGGCATCTATGTCTTATTTCTATCCTTCCTCGCCCTTTGAAGCCCCTATGTTTACTTATATATTTATATTTTTAATCCTCCTTTGCTAATGCAAAATTAATTAATTTTTGTTGAGGCCGTATGGCCAGACATTAAATTAAGGGTACTTTCGGCTGGGCTCCAAATGAAACCTCTAAGGGCTGACTTGTCCGGAATTTGAGACAGAAGCTTTGGCTTTGAAACTTTGCATGAATCTGCGTTTTTGTGTTAGAAGCAGCCCGATTATCCTGAGCTGGCTGAAAATTCCTTTTTACGGAGCAGGACTGAGTTTCTAGAAGTCTCAACAAAATCCAATTAAGAGTCAACGTACTTAACTTGAATCGACGAGTCGAATCCAGGACACCTGGTTGAAAATTCGAACAAGTCAAACTGACTGGCTAAAATTTGCTGTCTAATCAGATGCACCATTATTCGAATGTATTAAGGCAATTATCCGCCATTATCCGATACCGCCATCATATTCAGACACCAGATAAATGCCTTCCCTAACAAAATTCTGAGGCGCTAAAGCCTTAAAGCCGGCTGATGGGATAGCCATAGACTTTAAGGGTATGATTTTTTCGATGGGTAGCATCATTATATTCATTTTCTCTATTCAGAAATTTATTTTAGAAATTGTGAGGCCATTTCATCTAAAAAGGGCGCTAGTGATGGCCAAAATTCATTGGCGTGAACTGGTCGACATAATTTTTCGACAGTTTTGGCCTCTGAGGCTATAAAATAGTAAAAAAAACGAGAGTTTTTGCAGCACACGAAGTTCAATATAAAAAATTACTGCTGAAAGGGCGCATCGCCTCTGTTAACCAATCCCAAAATATTATCTACTTTGCATGTAAGATGTTGCTTGTATCTTTGGAATACAACATGTCCACATCCGTTTACTTTATAGTTCACACTTTCCAGCTTTTGTTCACGAAGAATCTTCAATTTTTGGAAGTTCACCATGGAGGAAGTTCCAGCTCTCGTTTGTATAGTATCTATGTTTATTAGACGCAGTTTTTCAGTCTTGCTGCACTCGAATTTCTTTTAGTTTTGGCAAATTTAAACCTAAATTTAGTCACCAATTCGGAAAATCTAAGATTCTGTACATGTAATTTCACGGCAGCTGGACATTGGTAAAAAAGAACTCATAGAAATGGGGGATTCTCCCTTCATTTTATACGTTCAACAGCAAGTTTCATCATGTAGTTGCACGTTCTAATTTGTTTACGATTCACTATGGACAACCTTAATGCTACGTCTGCCGCCAAAATGCGACAAGTCGACTATCAACAGCGTCTCGTAGTGCCGGCAGCTCTATGCATGACACTTCTAGAATAATGTTATTCGTATAGAAAATGCAAGATTAAGTCATGCAGTATGGGCTTAATTTTTGAAAATTTATGCAGCAGTCTACCACAGGCCACCCTCCACTACCAGCCTGTGGAAACATTCCTGTTTCAGTATCAAACGTTGCTCAGAAATTGCGTTTGATTTTAGTAGTAACAGCATTATTTGGAACGTCGAGCAGGTATAGAAACAGCGCTCCAGACTCTTGGTTAAGACCCAAAGTCACGCTTCTACCAACTCCGAACTTAACTTTAACTTTTCTTCTGCAATTTTCAAATTTTATCGGTGAACTTCCGTCAAATGCAATGAGCTAATCTTGTTAGCTTTAACTTGTCCAGAATATCAGTCATCAGTAGCGAACCAAAACTCACTGCTGACGTTTCGAACAAGTTGAAGCTAAATGACATGAACTAGCTATATCTCGATGAAATTGTCCTAATCAATAACGTCTTTATTGTCAAATTTGCTAACTTGCTGCAGGGTTGAGCATTATTTTTTTAGTTGGAGAGAGATTGCATTAGTTAAATTTGTATGATTCAGTTGAAGATCAAACTGTGAAGTCAGTGGCTGGCCCATTTCAACGTGGTTTTGCCATTACCAAGCCCTGTGGTGGTGGAGGTAGGCGTACCAGGCCCTTCGGTGGTAACGTTATTCCTGCGTTTCTAAGTCCTCTAGTATTGGAGGTAGGCTTTACTACAGTCATTACCAAGCCCTCTGGTGGTGGAGGTAGGCGTTATTATTATGATGTAAAGGTGGCATTGCAGAAGGGAAAGACCCTCCGAATGGCATGCTACTTCCTGACACTCCATTCCCCATTCCTTGGGTCCTCCCGAAAGTATCCAATGAAGTTTCGCACCCCAAGTGGGTGCTATGGAGCAGCGACGAGGACCCACCGTTTCCGGAGGCAGACGTAGGGGTCACTGATCCCGCAGAAATTTGGTCTCTGATGGAATGGTGATGATGCGTGTTATGATGATGGTTATTTAGGTGGTGTTGATGGTGATTATGATGAGATAGGGAAGATAAGGAGCCCGTGGATGAGGATAAAGTGTGTTTTGCATCGAGAAGTCCGTTACCGGTAACAAGGTCGGTGGTTAAGTTACTGACGCCGTTGAGGTTGGTGGATGAACCCCCACTAGTGGATGAAGGGGTGTTGGATGAAGACGATGACGAAGAGGAGTGATTATTATTGTTAGTGCTGCTGGCGCTGTTGTTATTGTTGTTATTTTTGCCAATTGTTTCTTCTTTCACCAGAACAGGCACGGAGATGCGGCGTGGTGACGTGGTCGACTGAGGAAAAGAACATCTCACGTAAGATTAAAAATAAATTACTTAACAAACATCAAATTTTTTACCATTTTATGCTAGCGATGTTTCCAGATACTATTATTGATTTTCAATTAATATTAGAAAGGCTCTTTCACTCTAATGTTACATTCAAACGCGAACTTATAGTGTTTCGTAATTTTATCCGTATTTAACGTAACTAGAGCTAGTGCCCAGTTCTCGATATAAGCTTTCTTGTTTTACGAAGCTTTGTTATATAGATTCAAATATGATTACTTTAAGGTACTCGACTTTGCAGCCTTGAATTTAAAGTACCTAAAGGAGAAAATATTAAACTAAGACAAATTTCATTTCGACATTATATTTATTATTTAGGAGTACCTATGTATGTCGAGGACCACCTATATGGTACGCAGACAGCGTATTAGAATCTCTTGCAAGCATTTTCTCATAAAATGTACAAAAAAAAGTTCGAGATGAAAACCAAAGCATTATCGTTACTATTGAGTAGAATGCAGTGAAAAATGACGGCAAAGGTATTGCACAGACAGCTATTAATTTCCCATGCCTGTGGCCCTGCTTCTACCATAGAGGGTACATGCAGTGTACTCGCCTACGTAATTTTCGAAGTCAAGTATCAGAACTGATAAACTGGGTTTGTTTATCTTCGGTGGAGCAGAACAATCAACTTACTTTTATTGATATAAGGTGCAGCCAAATTCAAAGGCTAAATTTGTACAAAAAAAGTTCCAAGTAAAACCTGAACAAATTAAAAGCAATGTAAGTTGAAAAACTAGAAATTGAGTGAAAGTAAGGAGTAATTTAATGGCCCAAGGAAGGCAGAATCGGAAGACGGTTTGATTTCCGAAGAAAGTCGAAGAAATGAACACATCTAAACAAGAAATAGACGTTACTCTTTATAAAATTATTTTCATATACTAGATAATACATTAAAAAGTATCGGATACGTGTGAAAGGAATTCAACAGACAGTTCCTACATGTATCCTCGGTATTATACTATCTTGTTTAATTTGCTATTATCATCGAGGTTAAAAGTTTTTACTTCTAGGTACTCGATATATTGGACTCGTCCATCTAGAGTACATATACCGGATACGTGGAACTCAAAACTTTGATGCTAAAACTAAATAAAAAAAGCTGAATAAAACGAACACGACGTATAACCAAGACTTTCTGTAATACAACAAAAAGTCGTACGTGAATATTAAGAGGGTAGGGCTGTTTAGAAAGTAGATAAAACTGGTAAAATTATAAACAGTTTTATATACATACTGTCGTCTTTTCAATAATTATGTATACATAAAACAGCATCAGATTTCTGGCCCCTACGCACACCTGCGGTCATCCAGCGTTTTCTCAGCGCTGGCTTTACGGTTGCGCCTACCATGCTCAAGTACCTGGGTTCGAATCCTTACGGATCCCTAATGCTGTATATTACACTATATATACTATATATATACCAAAACCCCTAGATTTATCCAGACTAGGAGTACATTCATCGATCCTTGGGTTTAATTAAAAAAGAATAACAAGTCAGTACTTGGAACTAGGACTTCCAGTATCACGCGGAAACTATAGCACCAGTTAAAAGTCGCTGCTTCCAATCCTGGAAAATTTATCAACAAACTTGGGTACCAGCAAAAGAACTTAATAAAAAATAACTAAATTAACGAGAAACCGTCTACAATAATGTTTCTGGTCTACAACGAAACAAATAAATCATATAAAATATCAATGTATAACCTAATTTGAGAAAATAATATACACCTGTGTATATATATAGATACTCACTGTGTTACTGGAAGGCTGTTCTGCCATTGCTTTCTCTTTCGCCGCCCTCTTCATCTTGTATCGATGATTCTGGAACCATATTTTTACCTGCAAAAAAATAAAGAAAACTTTGTTCGATTATTTGCGCATGTTTATCACCTGCGAACCAAGTGATAATGTTTTCGTTGAAGATATAATTATATTTATAAACACGTATGTTTATATATATTTGTCTGTCCATCCAAAAAGTAGTCGAAGGAGTTGAGCATCTTCAAAATTATTTGTAGGGAGTTTGATGCGTTGACCTAGATGTGACCCATGCCAAACACAACATTGATAAAACTTTATCGTTAATGTCGTTGGTGGTGATTGTAAAAGTCAAAAATAAACGAAAATATTGTTTTAGTATTTTCAAAGGCTTTAAGTTAGGTTTTAAAGTACACAGCCGTGGAAAATGAAGCTGACGAAATTAAACTGTCAACCTTTATTGTCGATGTCCTAGAAACCGCCATTCAGCTATACTTCCCGTATATAATTCGCCTACCAGTTTGAGCCCTGATCTAAACAATCGGAAAAGTTAAGACGAGGACACACTATGCTTTCGCTCGCTCAACTTATGAGCTGACGTTCACCTCGCACATCGTGCACAAACAGCTTGCTAGGATGCCCCTGGAAAGTACTTACGATACACATCTGCTAATAGGTTGAGAGTACAAGGGCTTAGAGTGGTTCCGGCATTAACCTTCTACTGAGAAGCGACCATATAATTACAATCACTTCAAATTTGCTCTTCTCAGTTAAACATTTTTCAACCTTCCAGTAAAAGCATAAACGCCCTAAATTCCACATCGGCACAACATGGAGAGACTAAGCAAGAAAGCAAGCAACCAACAAACTGTGCATTATTTTATAGTACGATATTATAATTAATAAAGTTATTGCTACTCCCACAGCACCGGAAACGCTGCACCTCGATCACTTGCTCCGGTCATTCTCACACCGCGGAACAAACCAGCCAATCCGGCTTAAATCCGGACGTTAGCCTGACAGTGCATTGCTTTCCGGCTTGTAATCCGGACAGATTTACGGATGGAGAACATTTGGGACAGATTAAGTCCCTCTGGTGGACGCCAGGACAACTGGAGCAAAACAGGGACTTGCTTCTGTGGGAAAATCATTTTTCTCGTTCGCTAAAAAATACAAAAGGGAAATATAAAAAATTTAACTAAAAATACTTTGTTGGCATTACAATTTTCTTTTCTTTTCAGGGGAATATTTTTAATTATGAGCTAGAGCCATTCTCTTGGAAAATTTTTAGATCAAAATGATTAAAAATTTCTTTATGGCGTGAGACGTCCAACGAAAAATTTTCACGCAAAAACGAAGTAATGACATTTTTCAAACAAAAGATCGTTCGCCGTTTTCTTTTTCGAATAATTTTTTTAGTTGCAACCATCACGAAGCGCACTTTCTGCCCTATTGAGGATCACTTTTCTGCTTGAATTTGGGGTAACTTCCATTTTCTTGCTACAGAATTTTATGTTCTCGTGCCTTTCTTCCTCTCTCTTTTTCTATTACAGTATCACTCTCTCCTTATTGCTAATTTTTACTCTTTAAAATTTTTATTTTTCTAGTGGTGCTATTTTTCCTTCCTTCTCCATTACACCGCCACTCTGTGTCTTTCACATTTTTTCACAGTTATTTCTTTCTCACATGTATCTCTTTCCCTCTCTTATTATTTTTCATTTTGTTTCTTTCTGTCACACTCTGTTTTTCTCTCAGTGTCAGAGTTGTCAGAGGGCTGCATTTGCTGTCTCGAAGTCCAAAGTTCGTTTCTCAACCAGAGATATGCAAGCTTAAGATACCTAGCACTTCTGACATTCATAGAACAACGACAGAGCACTGACCTAACAAGCAGCGAATGGCGGGGGGGTTACAACAGTTATTCGAGTCTTTCGCATCTGACGCGGTAGCTCCAAAAATTTATTGTGGGCCGAATTTGCCCGCTAGCCCTTAGGGGGCTAGCGGGTGATCATGTCGGCTACAGAAACCGATACATGTGAATTTCCTATAATGGGGTACGCCTTCGAAACTACTTTACCTTCACCTCTTCACAGTTCCCTCTTCTTTTCCCTTCTATGACACTCTAGCACTCATCCTGTTTACTTGGTATATTCTTATACGGTATCTCTTTCCCTTTGTTTTCTTTCGCTGTTGCAGTTTCACGCTCACTTCTATCGTCAGTATATTTCATCGCCAATTAATTTTTCCAGGTCTTTCCCTCTTTAGTTCCCTCTTTTCTACGTTTCTCTTCTCTCTCTTTCCCTCTCTATCACGCCCTCACTCTCTTTCAAGTACCCTCAAGCGTCCCCTGTCTCCCTCCAACCCTCTTCCCTCTCCCCCATATCCCCGTGAGATGCACCATGTGTTCTTTTATTCTCTGCATCACCAATACCAGTCAACTTATCGCCAGCCTCCGCCGCCAGTCGTATTGTCTTCAACAAGATTTTGACGGATTTAGCGATGACTTGTGAAGGTAATCGGCGCGGTCTATAGAGCCCCAGACTCCTGACCACCGAAATGTGCAATGATCAACGCTAAAAGGACTACCGCTAGGACGACAAAAGGTAGCACAGTTCCGGTCGATACAGTCGGTAAAACTGTCAATTTATCGTGAGCGTAGAGCATTGAAGATTTAAATTGGCAGTTGAAAAATGACGACAAAAAAGCATTATGCAATAATTTTCTGGTTGACATAATAGCTAATGCTCTGCTGTGTATTGCGTGGGTATAGAAGTACAAACTTGCGACGTTAAAACATAGCCGATGAAAAATGTTTAAAAGTTTATCAATGTAGAAAGGCAAGATGAATGCCACTGAGTTTTATTATTTGAATTTTATCTTCTAACATTTTCAAAGACATTTCAGGTTGCACAACGTTATTGACTTCAAAGCTGATATTCTCTTATTATGTGTGTATTTAGCATTTTCGTGTCAGTTTCTATGTTTCCATTTTCAATATCACCTACAACTTTTTATTTACTACAATTGCCACTTTCTGTAAGCCTGTAATTGTACGTTCAATACTATTCACAAGAAAGAAAGAAAAAAGAAAGAAAAATGTAACTGCCTACCTTTGAGGACACATTACTAAAATATATAGATGCATACTGCACATACAAACACATACACACAAAGAGATGATACCTGTCGAAATAACCTCCCCCACTCTGCTCCCCCTCTTCTCTTTCATTAAAGCCTGCTGTTATGAGAGCCATATCGAGCAATTAATCAGGCTCTGCATCGGTTCAGGTGATACAGAATATAATCCTGAGCTAATAAAAAGATTATCGTGCAGAGGCGCCCTCCACTCATCCAATTATGGCCAGGAGAGACAGTGTGTCGCTTCTCAAGAGCCGTGGTTCGCTTTATTGAAGACCAGACTACTAGGGACAGAGAAAATGATAAAATGCATTCAACAAACACGTTGTTCTTATTACAGCGACCGTTAAATTGGCTTACGAAAGTGGCCCCTCGTCGAATTAAACGTGTTGCGTTCGGGTGTGTAGTACGGGGCTACTGTTACACCCGTAGCAGCGTTAGCAGTAAAATTAAAAACAAGTACTGTTTGCAAATGACGTGAAGTTATATTGTTTAGTGTGTAGTGATCTTCTCGGTGTATCTTCCATACAGGGCCTAGCTAGTTCAGTTTACTTAGCCAATTTGCAGTATATAATCTTATTATGGCTAGAACTGAGCATTTTAATGCTTTTATATTCTATTAAAGAAGAATTTTCTAACGACCTTTTCGTTGCTGGAAATTATTACAAAACTCCAAATTCCAAACGAATAAATAAATCACTCACTGTCTTGATATATTAGCCTGTGATGAGCCCTATCTCATCACCACAGCCACGTGCTCATCACACTGGTACAGCAATCATCACACTGGTATAACAATCACCATAGCCACGTGCTCATCACACTGGTACATCATTCACCACAGCCACGTGCTCATCACACAGCTGTATCAATCACCACAGCCACGTGCTCATCACTCACTCATCACACAGTCCAACTGAGCATGTAACTGTGAAGGATACAACAGGATCACAACCCTCATATTGCTGATCCGTGGCGTCGATAAGTGAAACAATAGCTGCGGACAATGGGATCCGATCCCTTGCTACTGGAGATCGCAGAGGGGATCTAAAACCGTTCGACACGTATGGGTCTGTATGGAGTGGTGAAGGCGAGTGAGGGTGAAACTATAGGTGTTAGACATGGTGTCAGACATGGCTGGCGTGGCATAATGGTCGGTAGACATGAATGGAGTGGTGCAATGGTCGTTAGACATGGCTGGAGTGGTGCAATGGTCGTTAGACGTGGCTGGAGTGGTGCAATGGTCGTTAGACATGGCTGGAGTGGTGCAATGGTCGTTAGACATGGCTGGAGTGGTGCAATGGTCGTTAGACGTGGCTGAAGTGGTGTAATGGTCGTTAGACATGGCTAGAGTGATGCAATAATTATTAGTCATGACTGGAACAGTTCTACGGTTATTAGACATGGGAAGGAATAGCAAAATTATTACTGATCATGGCTGATCAAGATCAGTGTCAGATATGGGTGCCACACGTAAAACTAAAGTGTAAGACTAAGACATGTGTAGCAGAGATAAAAATAATTATAGTTAGAAGAGGAAAAAGAAGATAGGCTTGGGTGTTCGAATTGAAACTTGAGATATGAGCCACAACGCTTACATTAGTTCTAAAGTGAGTGTCAGACATGGGTTTGAAACTTGTGAATCAGATACGGGTACTAGAACTATACTCATTGTTCATGCCAGTGTCAGTCAATGAATAAAGTCTTGTACCTACTAATGACTGAAGATGTTGGTGAAAAGTCGGTGTCAGATATGACTGGCCCGATGCAGTCAAGATTAGTCATAAGTCAACCATGAATACAAAATCTTCATATAACCATGCAGAAGTACATACGGGCATCAATATAATATAATATAATTTTAGCTCGGCGATATGGTATTTAATGACTACTCTTATATACCTGTAAACACTGCATTATAATAGAGTAAATAGTGTATCCTAAACTAGGTAATAAATTACTAATTAATTCATTGACGCAACATACAGAACATAAATACCTATGGACTTTTGTGTTAAATTTCTCTTTGCTGTGAATCCAAACTAAATACTGTATTATATTAATTGAACGCCGTTAAATTTAAGCAAAATCATGCATTGCTAATTAAGTGACCCCCACCTGTTGTGGTGTCAGGTTAATTAATGAAGCCAGGTGTTCTCTCTCAGGTGCGCTCAGGTATTTTTGCTGCTTAAACCGCCTCTCCAGCTCATATACCTGCAATGTAAAGTAAGCAATAACGTAATGAGCATTACGTATATCTCTTATTGAATGCTTTGTAGAAATTGAATATCAATGCACAGGTGTATCAAAATAATTGTAGTTAAAGTTGGATGACAGTGGAGCAAAAGTAATATAAACATACAGCACGTAGAACGACAGGCCGTTGTGTTACGTGAAGCTGAGTAATAATATCCACAGCGTGATTGACAATAATCTGGGATTGTGTAACAATTACCTGAAGATGGATAACACTCACCTGAGTTAGGTTAACAATTACGTAGAATTATGTAGCAATTTCCTTGACCTAGATAAACCTCACGAGTGCTCAGTATTACGGAGCCTGGGTAACACTCATCTAATCTGGGTCTGCGTGCAGTATTCACCTGGGCTTGAGTAAAGAGAATTCGTCTCCTCCTCCTGTTGCTGAGGGGGAAATGCATGGCTTTATTGTCTGTGACGCTGCAGGCCGACAGCGATGCAACGTTGCCCATGTTGGAGCCGCCCATGAGCCGTGAGACTGCACAGTAATGAAGGAGTATATATGGTTAGGTCACATGAAGCATAATTTCGGTAGTGCGAGTGTATAACAGTGCATTTTTGCCTAGCCAAACCTAACCCACCCTATATAACCTTCCAAAATGTAGGCTAACCCATACTGACAACATAAACTAATGTGACCTAACACAATCCATCCCAACCTAACAAAACATAAACTCTAACCTACCGTAACCTTCCATCATATAAGCTAACCCATACTGACATAACATAACCTGACCTAACATAAGGTATCCCAACATAACATAAAATTACCGAACATTACACACCTTAGCCAAAACTAAGCTCACCTAGACTACCCCAACGTATCCTAATAAAACTGAGAACCCATAGACCGTTATGGAGTCTCCCTCTCAGTGTCGTTCGAGCATGGCAGGAGGACAGGTTCATTGGACCATCGCCATCCGGCAATTACTGTTGGATTACGACAATTTCTGTCAATTGGTCTAGTGGTGACTTGATGGGAAAACAGGGAAATGACAATGATGGAGAGGGAAGAATATGAAGAAAATAATGGGTAAACGACTAATATATCGAAGTAGTTGTTTGATATATTCATAGATTAGGAATTTAATATATTTATTATTTTTACAGCGAGCTCAAAATAATGCATGCTACCAAGATGAGGCAAGAATTTGTAACGCTCCTTAGCTTAGGAATTAAATTCCTTTATTATATCAAAATTATCAAAAAAAGAAGGAATTAACGCACCCGAACAAAATAGATAATTTCCGTTACATTACAACTATAATTTGTTTCTTGAGCGTTTTCTTAAGGTCAATTAATTCAAATATGCTGAAATTGCCTTCGCTCAACGTAGGATGTATTTGCGTGTAATCTAAGGACTATTATAATAGTGATCTTTTGTGCTATCATAAATGTAAAAAATATACAAAATAAACTAAACTATACTGTGTATTGCTAGATTTGCCTGCAGGTTCTATGATTCCTATCATTTTTGTAAATTATTTTACTCGTAAGTGTAGCTGATGGCCGGAAATAGCAGCGAATTAAGCAGAGTAAAATTAATTTAATAATTGTAGTCCCTTAACTCGTGTTTTTGTTTGAATTTCTTCTTATGTCAACCTTCCCTTTTTTCTGCTGCCTACTTGCCATTTTTTTTCGCTCATTTTTCATACTTCCTTAATTTCTCATGAAAGAAGAAGTGAGGCTCATATCTATCCTAATATAATAAAACGCGTCGTGTATTTGTTTATTTCGTGTCAGCTCTTGAGGAAATAGATGCGCGAGAAAAATGGGTCAATTTGCAGATTTGGTAATTAAGCTACGTTGTCATAGAGATCGATGACCAGGTTGCAGAAGATGGCAGAAGTGGGATCCTTAATCCTTCAACTGAGTGCACTTCTTGCTTGAAATACTTCTTGAATTCGAAACTGAATAAATGCAGCTTCTGGAGTCCGATTTTATAACTTTTTCTTTCAAGCCACGACGCACGAATTCGCCAGATGGTTAACGAAGCACTCTGGAGGTGATCATTTTTCACGGGCAGTAAACAATTATTTCTACTAGCTTCCTGTCTTTTTTTATTTGAAGGAGCAGTTTTCTCTTCATTGGTTAAAATTTCAGCACCTCAGATGAAGAAGATATCTGAGTTGTAAAGACGGTATCAACGGCATCATCGCTACGGAGCGCTCCTGCTGTATATAAGCTGACTGCATAGAGAAATATTCCAGTTTATTGGAGTGTTTTACTCAAGATTTTGCTCCTGCCTGTCGATATAGAAGACCTAACGATGAGCGTACGACAAAGGATCAGTGAAGAAAATTAAGAAGCAAGTCTGAGAAAGGAAAATTCCGCACCGGCCTATAGGTATTAGGCAAACATATCTATAATTGTGTGAATTTTCTCTCGCACGGGTCCACTAGTTTTATTATAAACCGTTAGAGATTCTCTGGATGGGAACTTTTGCTTTGTTTTAAAAGTGTATGTAATTATAATGTTGCACCGCCAAACACGAGGTTCAGTCTGTCATTTATGTTTCCTCTTTGAGTGTCACGAAGGATCAAGAGTGCAACATCCCAGAGAGGATAGAGCCGCAATCCTGCCATTCATTATCCTCACACTCGACCAGATCAGCCGAGCACGGTATCCATGATACAAAGACATCAAATGTTTCTCTCCACCAGGGCAACGAACTTATAGAGTCCTGGTGTGAATGAAGCTAATTCGCTTAATTGGGGCGATGATGCCATTATTAGTAAAAATAGTAATGTTGCCAAAATGTCAAAACAGTTAAGTGAAAAGGTGCGTCTTATTCCCTTTGATCGATAATGTTCAAAAAATATTATAGAACTTCCCACGTAGCGAAAATGGTTTTCAAAAGAATCCAATGATGTTGTAACTTAGCTTGGTGATATTCCAATATATTATATAAATAAAAAAAAATTTTGCGTGTTTGTTCGTTACTTGGTTGTTTTGTTGGTTGGTTTGTCAGTTACGCTGTTCATTGCAAGGAGGGAGCCAGGAGCCTCGTCTGTGAAGTTCAACAGTCGGGTGTAGCTGCAGACAGTCGCTGTAAGCACCAATCGCATATCAGTACGGTACATCAGATCGCTGCTCCCCCGTATAACTCGCTGCTCCACGGTCACTTCCTCCAATGAGATTCATGAACGCGTCTCAGCCACACCTGATCTGGTTGAATCACTGGAAAGCCTCAGTCTTAGCGGCATGGGTCAGACATCCATATTGGAGCTCCTTGGTTCATTGATAGCTTGGTTGGTTGGCATCTTTATGCGTTGGTTAATTGTTCACCTGGTTGTTTTTTACTCTATAATTATCGGTTGCTTGGTAAATTGGTTGGTTGCTTGCTTAGTTAGTTGGTTGGCCTCTCCGTCTCGATCTGATGTATTAAGAAAGCGAAAGTTAATCTGTTTGACAACAAGGAGGCCATCTCCATGCTATTTTTTTTTTTTTTTGCTCCTTTAATCCATTCTTTGAATGTGTCTGCAGTCGCTCTAAAGTGACATCATCCGCTGAAAAAGTGCTGTTTCGAAACCAGCACGCCTGAACGTGCACTGAAGACAATCCCTTACATTGCGCTCCTACAGCATGGAAACTGCAGAATTTGTGCTGATCAAGCACGTCAATGCGGGTAGCTCCGTCAGCCTATGGAAATGCGCGCTAATTTTGTGGCAACGCTTTTCTCGGTCAAAGAAGCAATTTTTTCTTCCTTCTTTCCCTTAGCAATACTTTTGTTTCTCTGAGCTCACTGTCCGCAAATTGCGGGAAATAGCTAGGAAGGAAAAAGGAAAATTGTTCTAAGCACAGAAATGTGGGGAACTGTGTTTTCCTAGTCGTAATTATTTTCTGCTGTCGTTTTATTTCTAGAATGAACATTCACTCTCGTATTCATCTATACATTTACTATATCAATATATTCATCCATGCACTAATAGAATGAGCGCTAGTAATCATCACCACCATTTCTGACGCGGTTTGACGCTACTTCCAAGAAGAGAGCTAACTGCTGAAATGTAGCTACCTGAAAAAATCATACGACAGGATGGCAGGTCTGTGTTTCTTGTCAACCCCCCCCCCCCCCCAAAAAAAAAAAAAAAAANGCGGGTTTTTTTTTTTTTTCCCCCCCCCCCCCCAAAAAAAAAAAAAAAAAAAACACCGCCACACTTGGCTTTGTTTTGGAAGAATATGACAGAAGATAAATGAATAAATGGAGGGGGCCGATACGATCTCTTTCAGTGTTTGAAATTGGAACTGAAGACGCTATTCGTACTTGTGCCGTGCCTGGGCTCTACAAAGCATTCCAGGTCAGCTGGACAGCCATGTGCAATTGCAGTCAGCTAGCTTGAAATTCTTCATTCGTAGCCACTATACCCGTGCTATGCATGATATCTCCATCCGAGCCAAGAGACAATAATGACGTCACAACGGCTTGGAACGGTCAATTTGAGGTTATTATTAAATGTAACAGGAGCACCAGCTGCAGTCTCGTACATACGAGAGTCACATTAGTGTGTACGGTGTTCAATTAATCCGGCCACAGAAACTATAGGTTTCCGAAGTCTACTAGTGTTATATTACCTCCACCATGGGAGTATGTTTTCGTCGGTCGAGTTTTTCGCTCGTCTATCTGTTTCTCTGTCACTAATATAGATCAAAAAATTATGGAAGGATCTTCACGAAATTACGATTAAGGAGGAACAGATGATTAACTTTTGGTAAAGATTTATTGAACCGTTTGTTTGTTTGCGTCTTTTTATTTGGACATCATCACTAAAAAAAAATTTGAACGGCCCTTTTTGAAATTTGTAGGAATTGTGAGAAATAGTAAAAGACGCAAATGACGAAATTTGATGATGATCGGCTTACCTCAAACATGTGATTAATGTTTGTCGGAACATATCTTAATTAGCTAATAAGTGAAGGACGGTTCTTTAAGAAATTTTAGAAGCTGTTATTACGGTTTAGAGGCGGTAATAACAAAATTTTGGAGATAATAAAAGGGAAATCCTCGATTCAGGACCAATTTTAATTCTTCGTTAACATTGCCAGGCATGGCGGAGGTATGCGCTCTCAGAGTGCTCTAGTTTCTGAGTGTTCAGATATCTGTCACTTCCACCAAAGCGGCCGCGTACTCTTGTTCTGTTTGTCTATCTGTTAGGAATAACTCAAAAGGTGATTGACGGAACTTTATGAAATTTGCAAGAACTGTTTAGAATGCTAGACGACCAGAGCGTGAAATTTATGCAATGACCTAAAAAAAAATCCTAGATTATTAATAATCTTAATTAAAATTTCCTCTAGCATTGCATGATTTGGAGGAGGTCTGCGCTCTGGGAGTGCAACTTTAGTAATATTACTGAATAGAAGTTATGTCAGATAAAGTTTTTGGCTTGTACTACTTCATATACACTGTTTAAAAATATATATCCAAAAATATACATCCACATGAACCTATTCACGATTTCTTTGATAAATTTCTCTTGTATCTGTTTTCGTTTGGAAATTTAGTACCTAATATCAAAGAGATATAATGAATAGAGTAAGAACAGAAGTTTGATGGAACAATTCTGGCTCAGTTGCGAGTTATTACGAGGCGTATAGCCATAAGCCTGTCGTGTTGGCTGCAGGTTGCTGTTTTGGTTACGGTTTATTGAGAGGATTTTAGAGCTTAAACGGTGGCTTATTGAAGAGCTTATGGTGGTGATGGTGGATGGTGAGGGTGGTGATGGAGATGGTTATGGGGTGGTGGTGGTGGACAGTGAGGAGTGGTGAAATAGAGAGTTCGTGATAGACGGTGAGTGGTTATGATGCTGGGTTGAAAAGAGCGGTAATATCGAGAGATGGAAGGAGAAGGATAACTGGTGGTGATGGACGAGAGTAATGAGTTGTGATGAAAGATCAGGAGGTGTGAGGAAGGAGGGTGTTGATGGGAAATAACGGTCGAATGATGCATGTGATATAAGATGGTGAATAGTTCTGATAATGGACATACGGTATTAGTGTGGTGATAGAGTGTGGTGAAAGGTGATGATTGAGAAAGGTGCAGGCGGTGAGTGGATGTTTGGGTACTGTAATGGAAGTCGGAGAGGATCAGCGGTGGTGGATACAGTGGTGTTGCTGTCGGTTAATTGATGGTGAAAGCAGCGATATAAAAACTATGAATGGGTGGGGGTGATTTGATGAGGGTGAGAGTAGTGATGGTGATTGGAGGAAGTTGGCTCTGTGGATGGTGTTGGTGGAGATAGAGAATGGTGAGGGACGGTGATGGCAGAAACTGACGACAAATCACAGGCTAGGTGGCACTGAGCCACAGCTTGCGTGTGGCAAATTAATTACTAGAAAGTATCCTTCCGATGCAGGATTTAATTAGAACCGGCGTAGCAAACACCCCAGGCCGCGACCCACCAAGGGCCGACAGACATACACACATACACGATAAAAACTATACATCCCCGCAGATAATCTTCGGTCTGTACACGCGGCTATGGGTCAGGAAAAGCACTATTAGGCTAGTGCCATTGCCCAATCGGAAAATTACAGGCATTTATCGGGTGCCTACAAGTAAGTAGCGAGCGATATCGGATAATATCGGATGAATGCCTATAAATTCCTGATTGGGTTGCAGTGCCCATGACACCTGGTCAGCCCAGTAGCCGACAGGTGAAAACTTTTAATTTACTCGGTGTCGTAATGTGCTATTCTAGAGCCGTTGAAGGAAGTCTTGACAACAATGCGGCGTCAGCATTTCTCTCGCTAATACCCCACTAGAGGGGAGACGTGGAGTACTATAGCCTACTGAGAAATTGAGAGGATTGAGTGAGGGGCACAGTGGTCAGAAGCCTTACGTCTATGATGCCAGAGCTCTGATAATTTGTGGTCAGCTGCAGCTGTACCATCCTCTGGATCTGTAACTGAGGAGATTTATCTGTTGCACGAACCAATTCATGTTGGTTTCCTTGGTGGGGCTTCCAAGAAAGCATTTAAAGAGAGCTCACTTGTTGTTTAACTACCTATTAGAATAATACTGATGAGAATGATACATTACTGACATCAGATTACAGTTCCAAAGTGGAAATAACTTAATGAAAGCTCACACGAATTTTCACCAAAGCAAATAAGCAGACGATGGTAATTTCAGTCCGCCGACGGACTGGCTGTTTGTAAAGCAATCCCGTGGTCGCAAGAATTTTTTAAAGATCCACGGCCAGTTACTTTGCGGCCGTCGCTAGGCTGAAGATTATCAGCTAAGACTTGCGTCCCTTTTGCCTAATTTGATTGATTTCATTGATCATTTATTTCTCCTCAGGCGGGAGGTGTTCTTGGATTATTATATTACAGCTTACATTAAAAACTTCGTGTACATTCATTCCTTAGCAATACTAAAGAGGCTTCATAATTGATAGCGGAAAGAGAGGAAAATTTGGCAAGCTGGAAAATAAATTTTTGTATATCATTAATATCATCAGAGCAATGGTTGCATGGGTCAATTTCATTGGCCGTTAAGTCGTTATGTATATCCTTAACATTATTCTTGGCCACTACAAATCAAGTTTTACTAAAATAACTTCTTTAACAACCAAAGATTCTCGCATTACAGGATTGTAAGCAGTGAAAATTCAGCCAGTGCAACTCCCCACCCTTGTTGATTTCACCTACTGTCACAGCCATACCTCTCTGTAACTTGCATATTATGGAAATTGAAAACACAAATTATTAATTTGCCATAATGGTCGGAGTAGCAACTTTTATTTTACACAAACTCTCTCTAACTTCAGTACTCCCAGGGTGGGTAAAAATCAAATCTGAGATTTTCCCCGTGGCTGCAGCTCCAGATTGTCAAGTGCTGCCGACATTTCCGATGGCTTTCAGATTTTCCTGTACTTTCCCTCCGACATTTGGCGGGATTTCCGCCGCTACCTCAAGAGTCCGGATTATTTTCAATAATTTTTCCCCCAAATTTCCCTCATTTTCTGTCAGACAATTTTTCTTGCATTTTTTTCTTTTTAGAATGCTGAAGTGACGTTTACGTCCGATACGCGGTCCACACTGCTGTCTATTTTTAATTATTTAAGCTTTCGTTTAACTGAAACGGCACTTAATAGTAATTTATTGCAATAGTAATTTATTTAATAATCATCATTACACTAGGTTTATTACACACAGATTCAAATGCTAAAATACGAACATCATTTAAGACATGAGTAAGTAACATGTTTGCCATAATATATCTGCATAGCCACTTAAAGTTAGGCATAACTCATAGACCGCAACAGTACTTGACTCTTAGGTCTGACGCTGGCAGCCAAAAATCGGCAACGGAAAAATGGGATTTTCTCAAGAGCTCTTCTTTTCCCCCTATCTAATACTGAGGAAAAAATTCCAAGGTACCCAAGAGTTTTCTTGCGGAGAAGGCATCTTGGATACGGCGGGGACGCACTTGGGCGCTTGCTTGCATGACCGTGTCTGGACATGTACATAATAGCTCTTGAGAAAATCCCATTTTTCCCATTTTGGCCGCCACTTGGACCTAAGAGTCAAGTACTGTTGCGGTCTCTGTGGAACTTGTTGGGCAACACTTAGTGGGAACTAATACAAATGGAGGACGTATTCTTTGAATTTTTTTAATCCTTTATCGGAAATAAGATCTAATGATTTTATATCTGATGAAAAAGAGCACAATAATCATCCTCACTAATCTTCTATTTGTTGATTAACACAATAAAATAATATTGCAGTAGCTAATAAAAGTAACTCTTTATTTTCGTTACTCAATGGAAATGGTTAATACCATTGATTTCTTTTATTATTATTTGAACTCAATTACTTTCAGAAATGCCCTATACCTAAAATTCCTGAATTTAATATGCTATTCGGACATTGCAACATTTTAACGTTGTGATACAATAGCACTGGTATTGTGCAGCTGTGTCCTGGTAGTATTGTGGGATTTTAGTATCTCTGTTTGGTATTAAATGGCATGGTAGCACTGCGGCATTTTATGTAGCATTACCGTACATGGCACTGTGTCATAGTGGCAGTGTAGGCTTGAATTTAACGTTGAAAATGGGTAAAAACAAATATGATCATTACCACTTTAGCAGAGCATTACCTTCGCCCTTGCTAATCTGCTAAAAATCATCCTAGGAAACTAGCATGAATCATTCAATTAGGCACCGCAGGTTAGAGCACCTGAATGGCATAAGTATTTTGGCATATTTTTTTTTTACTTACATTATTTATTAATTAATAGCAGGACAATGAGTTTCACCGTCAAACAAAGCAAGACAAAAAGAAAATTCACATTTCGCTTCAAAATCCTAGCTGAATGTTATGAAAAAAATCTTCTCTGAATTATCTCAGTTACCAAATGTCTTCACAGCTTTATGTTCCTTTGTTCTTCATTTTAAAGAAGATATTACTTTTAGTGGAAAATTCGTCCGTGTGGGGTAAATCGTACGAAATGCTCAAAGTGCAGAAATCATACTTTAATTATAAGTCGGAAATAAGCATTTCGTTCGAAAGAACGTAAAACTAGTATTTATTTTCTTAAAAGGGTAAGTTGGCAGGGACAGTTAACAATATCTATTTTAGTTTAATTTGGGGTTTACGATTGTAGCAGCTGATGGGCGTTCGAATTAACCATCTAGTTTGAGCAAGAAAATCTCAGGAGAATAGCTTTACCTTATTCAGAACTCAATCTCGAGGGTTTGATTCAATTCACCACATTCAATCGACTGTCTGGCACTTATCTTGAAATGATGATTTCCAAAGGCCCTAACTCAATCCTGCTCAACGAACGTCTGAACTCGATCGAAATCAGTAAATTTTTGAACAAATGAAAGCTACTATGGGGCCAGGCAACCCCAAAGGGTCCCTGTATGTTACCTCAACCATTAGCTAGGCCTTCGGGACGTCTCTCTTTTGTGGCCACTTTGCTTCCTTCCTGATTTCATACTCCTACTTGCTCATACTTTATTCTGCCTTTCCTCTTCTTTCCCGACTTGCTCCTCCCATGCGCGTTGGTACTGTGTGGAACACCTTCGTGCATGGGTTTCCCGTTTCTATCGACATACTATGTGTCCCTTTTTCTTTCCTCTGTGATACAGTTCTGCTCGGAAACGGAGGCTTAAGCTTCTTAACTATAACTAACTAACAAACAAATGAAAGCTAAGTGAATTAATGAATCATCTCATTCAAAGTGATCCACGTTAAAACACACTTAACATACTCTCTTATCTTATTGGCATTGTAAAAAAGAAACACGTTTTTCTCGATCAACTTTTTTGATTTAGGCCTTAGTTTATGAGATAATGGGTAATACATATAGATATTTCAGTTTCTTGGTGAAATTTCAAAAGAAAGAAGTCAATAACTGTTCAAACAAGAAACAAAATATAGTCTTAGAATCCTTAAATGCAACATTCCTAACAACGTTAAAATCAGACAGATTTTCTATTTTCTGTTTCGTTTTCTTTTGATATGCGATTTTTGATCGCTAACTGAAATAAAGTGAAAAAACAAAATTTTTGGTTTTGAACTAGAATAAAAAAAAAATATGAGGACAGAAATCTAAAATGTTTCTCCATTACTTTGTAAGGAATGTTACAGAGATTCCAAAGCTATCTTTTTTCCTAGCATGAACAATTATCAACTTTTATTCTTTTTTAAGCGAAAAAGTTACATATACAGGAGAGGCCAAAAACGAAAAAAATTTTGGTTAAATATCATATACTGCACTTTTTGCACTATAAATTGAATTTAAATATTGTATTTACGTTGCGTTAGCATGGACAAATACTATGCATGCATCATTTTATGATTTTTTACCCCCTCTGAGGGGGGGAATTATACCTATTATACTGTATAGGCATACTGTATAACTACATATATACATATATTTCCCATTATCTCAAAAACTAAGGTCTTTATTACAAAAGTTGTACGAACAAAATCTGTTCTTTTTAATACACATATTGTGCAAATTTCAGACCAATCAGTCCAGAATATATATTTTCGACCCTCTTAATTTTTCACCGTACGTAGCAACGATACTGTTGGACCGAAAATTAATGAAGGACAAATGAGTTATTTATTTATATCTGTGGAATTTATACAGTTCCCGCCCAGCAGATAATAACCCCACAGAATCCTTATCATTTTAGTCCTTCTCTTCAGCGCAAGAAAAAGCAAATCTTTCACTCGAAAATTCTCTCAGGATTTAGACGTCAGTGAGAGAGACCGAGCATGAGAGACAAGATCGTGGTTGTCTGTCATCTCAGTGCTTGTCTGTCAGTCTGTCTGTTTGCCTGTTTGTTCACAAGTCTGTCAATCTGTCAACTTCAGATTAAAGGCAAA
>LQNS02007217.1:9923995-9935714 GCA_001587735.2 Parhyale hawaiensis | reverse complement strand
GTGCTTGTCTGTCAGTCTGTCTGTTTGCCTGTTTGTTCACAAGTCTGTCAATCTGTCAACTTCAGATTAAAGGCAAATTTGAACGCATCGGTCAATATGGGCGGCAGCAGTGGAGGATGTACAGGAGGGAGAGCAGAGCGACATGGCTCTGGAGGATGTTAGTGAAGCAAAGAAATTGTATACAAAATACGGGATTTTTCATACTCGCTACAACCTTAAAAATGAAAGAAAATCATACTCGTGTCATCTGGGTATTGTAATAATCAGACAATTAGTTAACAATCTCTCTAGATTAGTAGTTCTGTATGCGTTGCACTTTTTAGACAATTATTTAATAATTCGGGTTTCTAGTTCTTTACGCGTAGTAAATTTCAGACACTTCGTTGATAATTTGGAGTGCTATTTGTCGAATTCTCGGTGCGTAGTAATTTTCAGGCAATTACCTAACAATTTGGATTGCTGATTCTCAAAAGTGCTAGCAATATAGAATATTTAGATAATATTAGGCATATTCGCTTCATATTTTGAGAAGATAGATGCAAAAATATAAAATGATATGGAAGCTAGTGAAAAAACAGAGACGAAAGACGAATAATTTCAACAGGAAATAAAAAAGATTACAACTAGCTTCTTGAGTGATTATGCAGACGTTAGCCCATTATACCGGGAGACTTAAAAACCCTAATTAATAGAAGAGATAGCTAGATTGATGGAAGTAACCATTCATAGACCCTTGCTTAGTAAACGGTTAGCAATATTGAATATTTTTAGCAGGAAAAATCAAAATAAGGGAAAGAAAGAAAAAGCAGATTAACAGGCATTTCATGGTGGATTATTCAGACATTAATAATATTGTAACATTTTTAACAGAAAATATTGAACCTAAAAAACTATTGACGTTGTCTGCAGTTCAATTTAATCAGTATATATAAATCTTTCTATTTATTGATAGTAAATAAAAATGCTATATAAAAAGAAAGAAGAAATGAGTTTTCTAAAACTTAAAGCTACAATGAAATGGAGATAACGAAAATAAGGTTCACGTAATGCGTATGCTTCCCTTGCGAGCGAACAACCTTCTGAAATAATTACAAAACTAAGCACGCTGAGAGCGCATACCTCCGCCAAGCGAGGCAACGGTAGCAAAAAATTCAAATTAGCTCTGAAATCATAATTTTCTCTGTATAGACTCCAAAATTTAATCATTTGTGCTTTTGATAGTCATAATAACTTGTGCAATTTTCTTGAAAATCCGTTCATAACTTTTTCAGTTATGCTGCTAACAAACGTTATGACAAACATGAGTCAAACATACAAACAAACAAATTGATCTGCACCAAAATTTGATCATTGATGTCTTTTAACATTACTAACAACCCCTATAAATTTCATAAAGATCCATTCATTATTTTTTGAGTTATTGTGCTAACATGCATAAAATTAAATACAGCGATAAACGAACGAACAAACGGATCATTACCAAAATTTGGTCATCTACTCTTTGTTAAATACCTAACAACTCATGTTAAGTTCATAAAAATCCATAAATAACTTTTTGAGTTATGGCATTGAGGAAAATAAGGCAGACAAACCAACATACAAATGAATGGACATATCTTCACCACAAGTTAATCATCTGTTCCTCCTAACATAAATAACAATCCCTGTAAATTTCGTCCAAATCAGTTCATAATATTTTGAGTTATCTTGGTGACAGACAGCTAGACTAACAGTCAGACAGAGAGACAGACAAATACAACGAAAACACAACCTCCTTGGCGGAAGTGATTATTTTCGAGATTAATTTGACACGATTCTTTCGAATTTGTATAAGATTCTGTGGTTCCTAGGAACTCACTATCTTTTTTACTGGAAAATTTCTAGGAAGGCTTACAGTTGCTCATTGATTTCCCTACATTCAATAATTTAGTCTGTGGGACAGCTGAGGATATGCATGCCAAGCTGGGATGGGAATACGTTTTTGAATTCATTAATTCATCTTTGATCTTGGATAACTTCTATAAATCTGCCTTGTTTGCAGCAATCCCTTAATTATGAGTTCACAAAATCAACTGGTCTAATTTCTCTACCAATACCTCAAATTCCCTAAGAAATTAACTGTCAAAATTCTTTTATGATTACTACCAATACAAACATTTTTAGTTGATCTTCTTACAAAGTCATAAGAACTCACAATTTTTTATTCTGAAAATTGCCTCAAATTCAGAAATGTATTTGAATGATATCTATAACTTCACAACTTCCATGAATTTTCTTACCACACTATAGCGATCATCTTTTTATGAACAAATATATGGTCTCCATCTAATATATATTTGCTTAAGCGCTGTGAGGACAAGACAGAGGCCCCAACACCCGAAACACTGTGATCACTATATTTTTGTAGATATGAGGATATCAAATTATACTAATGACCATAATATTCTTGTAGACATGCTGATATTATGCTATATCCAACATGAAAATATCCTCGTAGGCATGTGAATGTTAATCAATACCCAAGGTTAAAATATTCTCATAAATATTTTAATGTTAATCAATACCCATAATTATAATATTACTATAGACATGCGTGTAAATGTCCAAGATCATAATACTGGTCTAGAAATGCAAATACATCTCAATTTATGGCGACGCCTATATTATTATTTTTATTGTGCATGTACGTGTAGCATACACTTACTTGCAAACCGTGGGTCCGTCGTAGAAGATCCATACCAGGCGGTGGCAGAAGCTGGACTGTAGTGACTTAGTTCCGTGTTACAATACTGGTACGTTGACGCTGCAGACCCAAATTGGGCCATATGGGCCATGGGGTTCATACCATAAGGGTTCTGCATAGCAACTGCTGCAGTAGCAAAGTCTGTTACAGTTGCACAAGGGGCTAAACCACCCCCGGAGGAGGCAATGCCCCCTCTCGATGCCTGGTCTGCTATGGAAGAATACGAAGGAGATGCCAAGGCAGCGTCCAGGGGGCTGAGTAATGACGTCACCGAAAAAGAAGCGTTCGGGTTGGTCGAAGCTACCCCGCTTCTTGGACTGATACTCATGGTATTATGAGTATGGGGAGGTGGTGGGGACACGGGTTACTGGGGTAGCAAATGGGGTAATCACAATCAGGGGTTATGATGAAATGAGTTGATTGTGTAAGTGTAACTTGAAAGTGAAAGCTAATTTGGAAAAAGGCAAAACCATGTCTGATTGCTGGAAATTGGGTATACGCAGTTATGTTTCTTCCGTGTGAAGCGTCTGAATCTGAGAATTCACAGGAAAACAAGAAATGTTAATGGGTATGAAAGAGAGTTTTTCTATTGATCAAAAATATTATATGTTAGAGCAGATGTATTTTATTGTTTGAAGAATTAGGTGTCACTGAAGAATGTAATGTTATGTCGTTGTAAATAGAAGACGGAGTATGATTTGACTAAAAGAAAATATACAACGTTACGGCAGCTATGCCGTAGGTTAGAAGAATTGAGTATCTCTCGAACAGTATCGATGACGACTCAGGGTGATTTATTTTGAAACCGTTACGGGAAAGATAGAACATTACGGAATTACGATTCGAGGAAGAAGTGTGCATGCATGAAAGAATGGATATAAAAGTTTGGCGATACACAAGATGTGTATTGTGATAGATATAGTATTGGCTATGAAAATAGTAGTATTGGGCTGGAAGATGAAGGATGTGGAGCTTGGAATCAACGAAATCGATAGGAAAGTAGTATAAATTTAATAATGTCTTATTTTATTTAAAAAAGTAATCAAACTGGATATCAAATTTTGAACTATGACTTTTCAGTTTGTTGTGTATTGGAGATCAGCTTTGCTTTCAGGATGTGTGATCAAAACTTAGGCACACCAGTTAGTATTTGATCTTTGTCCTCAATACCTCATTTTTCTTCTTTAAGCAACTCTGTCAATCAACTTAAGGGCTACAGATTAACCATTCATTGATTGCTATATTTTCTTGAGCATCTAGCAATCTAACTACATGTTATCCAAAATCAGAGGGAAGACAGAAACTGTAGATAACAGTAAAAAATGGCGAATTTCACGTGGTTTAATTTTAGAAGTTCGATTTGACTTCGCGTGATGTAAGCTTTTCGAAAATTCACTTGTTAAGTATAGCAGCAGTTTTCCAAGTCCTTAGAAAGTTTCAGCGGATGAACTCGGAAAAATTCGAATTTATTTACAAATATGTCCTGTTGAAATTTCTGAATACACAATTGTCACTCTTAATTCATGTGTTCATACCTGAAACATATGCATCAGGGTTATAAAATTATTATTTAAATTACAATTCAGCTACAGTAATACGTGACAAACATCATCAAAATTTTGTCATAAAATTGACTCACACGTCAGAATTTTCAAAAAAAAGGGTAAATCATACTCCAGTCATATAACACACACTTAGCCATGTAATTAATTAATTAATTAAGTCGCAAGAGACTTACTGCACAATAGATATTGTCGTATTTCAGTTACAATATGATAGCCAAGATTTTTGCCGCACTTAATAAACTCAACAAAAATGTGATAACTGGCAAAATGAAAAAGACTTATTATTTTAACAGATTAATCAACTAAAAATGATTTACAAGCATTGGAAAAATTTTATGCAAGACGTAACTGAACACTGAATTATAATAACTTATTTGAACTTATTTACTTCACAAGGTTACTTAAATAGCATTGGCGTTTCTTGTATATAGCATTATTAATTTGTAATCTTAATGACTTCAGCTACTTTTCAATAGGAACAGTTAATATTCGTAGTTTTATTTTTATTCACTTTTTGAATCGAGTGCTGCAAGTAAGCAGTTGACTTGAGGAATATTGAAATTTTGTAATATCTGAATTATTAGGAATTTGAGCCATCTGTTGAATATATGGTATTTTTCTTGGTGAACTTTATTATTTAGTATATTAAGTAACTGAAAAATCAAATAAATAGTAGAAATCTGAAATACTAATATTTAAAGAAATGAATGCTAAAATTATGGAAAGTATTATTGAAAAAATGTGTGAGTTGTAGAATATATGAAAAATTATACCTGTAGATGAATTATCATATATTTATATTATGGAATATTTGGATTATTAAATGGTGAATGTGTAAAACAAACACTATATGCGTTAAATAGTAGAAAGATTGATTATATCCACGATTAAGTAGCAACAGTAAGGCATATATGCATTATTAAATTTTGTTAAATTATAAACTCTAATATATGTAATTACTTAATCAGTTCCACTTTTTAAAGAACTTGCATTTTTAGTTATGTTAGATATTAGATTCATGCAATGATTCTTTGAATTTTTTAATACAGTCATGAATTATTAAACAATTAATAGCTTTATTGACTATACATCTTTCTTAATGATGTGCCTCTCAGCTTTGTGCGATAATTATGTTCTTTTACTTTGAATGTTGAGATTGTCTGACTAAGCGTAACATTACTGCAAATAAAATCGAATATAACTGTCAAGACACTACGTCGCACTTGGCAGCCCATATGCACTTCTAGCAAATCTGACCGAGCGACTTTCAATAAATTTTTCAAGTAGTATCGGAAATTCGAAATCACAAACAGGGCTGTTGACAGTGTCGCAATTAAGGAGCATCTATCAATAAGAAACTCGAATTTATTATCATTGGTCATCGGGTGAAAACACACCCAAGATTATAATTTTTATGTCTTTTTGGTGTCCGTAGAGCAAATGATTGAAGCCTACCGATGACCTAAATCGACAAATTTATATTATTTGTCGATAAATAATACCTTGCATCTCAATTTAAGGTTCGCTTACCTGCAGTTTCAGGTACCTACGTTAATTAAAAAAAAAAATTATTTGAGTTCGATCCATAAGCCGCTTCTACTATAGAATTGGGGTCGTTTTCAAGTCGGCACATGGTAATAAATAGCCGCACGATAGAGGATTCAAGAATTCGATTAGCTAGGGGCCGCAAAAAGTAGTACCATGTGGACATGATTGTACAATCGCGCAACTGCGGCTGGTTGCAATGGCAATTTTGGCGCTGTATTGGACCGTAGTTTCCGAACAGCTAAAAAATTTGACCGGGTAACTTTCAAATGACCTATTTTTCCACCCTAGAATGGCTTGGATATACCTAGCGCGGATCTATATATAGTATATTTATAAGGCTTCCGTGAGGCACCAATTTTGAATAGAAATGGACCTATTTGTGAGTTCGAGGGGACCCTCAAGTATGATATAGTTTACGGTAATATAATATTACGTTTTATAAGTCCGTCGATCCAAGTCACTTACAGATAAAGCAAACAATATTTTAATTTAACCCATCGGAAAATTACAGGCACTTATCCGATTTCTGAAGTAGAGGCATGCATAAGATAGAATATCGGATAACCGCAGAATTGTTTTCAATTAGGCAGTGCCTGAGCTGCATTGCATAAGCTTGTAGTGCTTACATCGAATTTAAAACATTGCTTTTCTATTTTACCACTGTTTGAAACTCCTGGTATGTAATATTCTCTTTCACAAATTTTTCATGCATAGAATTTTTCACACTAGTTTAAGAGCGATATTATCTCGATCGAGCTATCTTTTTCAACACAGCTTACAGCACTTTGTAGGAGAAATTATATGATTTCATTTTATTTGTCTTGGGTGCACTGTGATATGCTTGTATATAGCCTAATAATTTTTTTCAGACACAGTTTCAGTAATACTTCCAGCAAGAGAGAATTTTTCTGTGTAATTGTTTTTCAAAGTTTTGAATATCATAGGTAGATTTCTAAATTTTTCTATATATTTGCAAACATATATATTTTTCATTCAATGTAGTGTCTGTGCACAATTGCTGGTTTATCTCTGAAAAATTTTATGTGATTGATTTTCTGTAATCACTTAAGTTCTCATTTTCCAGTTATGCAACATAATATATTACAAAATAACAGCTTTGATGAAATCACTTATTAGTCAAAGGCACAAGCAATCGCGACAACAAATCTGCAAAAAATTCTTATTTCAGTTTCACTTTCTGCTTCCTTCACTCCACGATCGATCCTCGACTCGGACGTACTGCTGAAGAAAAAAAAATCCTGAAGGAGTATCCAAAGTACTGGCGTAGTCCGGAGAATGAAGTCTGAAGGCGACGAGGCTTCAGCACTTGAAGCAATCGAGAAGCAATGTCTTGAGTATCAAGAGCAGGGTCAGGATTGTATTGAGTAGCTAGCTACAAGCACCAAAGGTTGCTACACTTGCTGGGCCCCCTCTTGCAACACTCGAAGTCGAAAGCAACAATTAATGTTTTGGGTGCAGGGCAGCCCGAGAATTGGGCTTGAGAGAAGAAGTGTGTGTTGCGTATGGTTGTAATATGATACTACGCCCCAGAGGAGTGCTCGGTGAAGTGCTCTTTCGGGTACTCCGGCATTTTGCCTAAAACCCAAGCCTCAACTTTTCTACGTCAAGGGCCGCCTCTCGAAAGCTCGATCCTTCAAGGACCCTCATTGGAAGCTCGCGAGCCAATGAGAGTGCCCCGTTTAAAAAAAATCGTTGCGCTTCAACCAACCGGGCGCGTCGTTTTAAAGGAGGCTTGGCTCACCAGCCAATAGGAAGGCCTGTTTTATGTTGTGTATAGAAAGACCTGCCTGCACCTTAGGCCTGAGGACCAATGAATTGTTGGCCAGGAAGCACTTGACAGGATTGGCCGTCGCCTTAGCCTCTTGAGTTTGCTCTATCGTTTGAAATATTTGTGAACTGCTTGCTCAGAATACTCCCGACCATGACAATAGACTAGAGAAATGCCTTAGAAAAGGAAACCAATGAACAACTTCAAAGAAGATCCCAATATTGCAAGGAAAAACTACGCGCATCTTCAAAAATTTTCTCCTTCTCCGAAAATTTTTCATATCTAATGAGCAAAAATACGATGGAACCCCGAGACTCCAGGAAAATTTTCCTCCCGTATTTTCTTAGCGTATTTGTCGTGCATCATAAAAGAAGAGACTGCGTTGGCTCAGACTTAACTCTTGCCAATATTTACTCAAATAGCATTTCTAGAAAAGGCTATACAGTAGTCAGAAATTAGAATTTTCATCAAACGTAGAATTACCTTTAGATGGATTACATTGGTGTACTTACTATCAAATTCATTTAAAATTTACATCCATGATTACATCCAGGAATATGTAGTGCGTAATTATGCAGCAGTAGAAAAATGAACCACGGATGCAAATTTAATCTATTTTAAGTAACGCTAATGATGATACTATCATCTGAAATGCATAGTCAAGGCATTTTGTGAGCTTCAGAGAAATATATGTACGGTGTGCTATATATAATGTGCATGCAAGCTACCGCTTTGTTCACTTTTGAATTTTATCAGTAAGTAGAATTTAATATTCTACCAGCCTTCTTCTTGTGAAAATATAGAGAATGGATGAAAACATAGATATATCTAAAGCTGAAGCTAATTATGTGCAGTGCATGTTCTCTATCAGTTGCAAGAAAAACAAAAATAATATTTGTACGCCAAATTTATCTGTTGGCGGAAAAAAATTATTTCTAATGGTAAATTTACCAGTTGCGATTGAATGGCAATGGCTATTTTCAAGTGTACGTTTCTTGATATAAAATATATTTTCTATTTAACACTGAAATTATCAATTGTCAATTACAGTTCTAATATTGAGCTTATAATGTCACTGAAGTATCATTTTTCATGTAAATTTACCAATTTCCTACTCGTAAATGCTTCTTCCTACATGGTAGACCAGATGTAAGGAAATTTCATGCCAAACTTACTAGCTGCTTATATTGACTTAGTGATATAACAAATTTAGCAGTTATTTGCAAACAAAAACTATTTTTTGTGTTTTAAATTATCGGCTTCTGCACCAGGCTTGCCATCTGCGTGCATTCCATAACATATTTTATGCAATGCTTACCTACTTTATCTACTAGACTATTGTGAATGATAAGCAATGTATATCAAATCCAATTTATGATGACACGTAATAATTTTCTCTGTGTCTATTCTAAAATCCAGTTTGATGCTAGATGCGAGCTAAATATCGGGAGAGCTAATTAGAGTAACTTTCATATGTAAGAATGTCAGCATATATTCTTGAGCGGATGCGCAGGGGGTTACATCACCTGCAAGGCTAATATGATTATTACAGTAATGCTCGTAGGAATAACCTAAGCGTTACTGTACTTCTCGTATTAGCCCTCTACTATTTGTCAAATTAGTTCTTCAATTTTTGAAAATATTAGTTTATGAACTGGGGAAAATATGTAGAAGTTGGATGCCATGAAAGTCGATGTTGGACACTCATGTGTGTCTTATATTGGCCCATTCTAATTCATGAGTTTATTCCTAGGAAAAGTTGTAGTACGGCTGTAGTACAAGGATTAAATGAGAGAGACAAAGCCTCATCAAAGTAAAAAGAAAATATCTTCATAGCCTGCTAATAATTATAAAATTATATAACTTCCCACTAATATGTGCAAAAAAACTAAAGAAAACTGTTCTCATACTTTACTACTATTTGCATGCTCAGGTGCCCAACATTGTCTCCTTTCATTTTCGCAGGTCGTTGAAGTTAAAAAAAAATGATTGACTAGTTTTCAGAAAGGTGTTAGCAATGTCTGGAAGGAGACTCAGTAGCTACCAATCCCCTTTTCTTTATCGTAAACTATTTCTGTATTCGCGACGAGCAAGTCGACCATGCAAGGGTTTCAACAGATAGGAGGCGACATAACAGGTCAGTTGCATATGTCAGAGACCTACGTCTTATTAGCAAGGAAAGGCCACAATAAGTTGTCAACACTTTTACTGGAAACTGAGAGTCATCTAAAAAGATTTTTCAGAGGTGGGCACTTGCGGCCGAATCGCTTAAATAAAAAGGGTCGTACACCCAATTTTCAACATCCTTCCGTCTATTTTTAACTCATGTGACTTGGCGCAGAAGCCCACTTGTGAGGGATTACCACTAATCTTGGCGACAAACTCAAACCCAATTAGTCTACGGAAAAGGTGCAATTCATTCAACTATCTTTCATCGATAACTCTACGGGATATTGTATTCATATTTAAATATATCGAGGGATAGATGGCTTGCTCGGGGTCGTCCGGCTGCCGCAGGAAACCCTCCAAGAAGCCTTCAAGATTGTTTGCCAATACTACCAGTTCCATTGCTTAGCCTCTGTCTGGCAACAGTAGCCGGTGCGACTGCAATATTAGGTTCTACACGCATTTCACGCACGGACACAGCTATTTCTATTTTCACCGAACCCTGTGAAAAAGTTAATGAGCCACATTTAATTTTCTATAAGTATCATTCATACGAAATTATGTATATATATATATATATATATATATATATATATATATATATATATATATTGCAGTACTGCACAACTCCAAAAGTTTTCTTACTGGTACTCTTGTTTCAGGATTTATGAATCAATGGAAAAATTCTGATTGATTGTCAAAATGCATAAAGTGTCATTCAACGTTGCACAACTCAGACACTATGCACTTTCACAATTGTTTCAATTTCCCCTAACCATTGGCACCATCACTACCTCCATCACAGCTCTCCAATACAAAGCTCATTAATTCCCCATAAAAAGCAGCCGGAGCAATTAATTCTTTTTCAAACAAAGCCCCGAACCAATCGCTCATTTGGAGAGCCCTCAAAGAAGCTAAAGTTCGGCCTGGCGTGGATTGCAAAAATTTTCCGAAGATCATCGAACTTTCGTAAAAATGGAAGGCCAATTGAAGCTTGCAGCCGACAGTTTTCCATAGGACAATTTCCAGTTAAATATTAACTCAGTTAAAGGATAACTTTGATGGAAACATTCCCGGAATGGGAGATGATCTTTTTTAAGTTCTTTCTATCGACGATAATCGAAGTTAAATATGATTACTTAGATCGATTGAGAGATCAGTTTTTGATGCTTCCTCAGTTGACTCGAATGAAAATTTTAAAAAAATCCGATAACTGAGTGATGAGAAGACCATAATTATTTTACATTTTTAAAGACTTGAAAATAAGCTAAATATTATTTAGCGTCTGCTTTATTTTGATGAATGACATTGATTAGTTGTGATGTTCTATGCACTCTCTTGGCAATACGGAATACAGGAGAGACTTAAATTTTTTAGACAGAGTGCAAATTTCATAATATATTGTCTCAAGAGAGTATTTTCTGACATAAAGGATACATACTGGCCTAAGAGATACTTTCTAGACAGATGGAATATATTCTGGCAGGGCGTATATACTCTTGCTTCGAGAGTGCGTATATACAAGTTCAGAATATATTTTTATTAGTGGTACATTTTGGCATAAAGGTATACTCTGGCTTAGGGGAATATTATGGCCAAGCTGAGGGATTCATTCTGGCAAAAGAAGCATATGCTGAGCAAGAGGAAAAATTAAAACACATGGCGTATATGTAGGGCAATGGGGATATGTAGTGGCCCGTGCCGTCATTATAAATGACGGCAGAAAATTAACACTTCACCAAAACCCCCACCGTCTTTTCGGCTTCCTCATTTTTCCTATATCTAATACTGAAGAAAAAGATTCCAAGGTACTCAACTTTTCTCTTTGCCAGAAGGGCAAGCAGACTGAGTTCTATTTCTCCCCTATCTAATACTGAAGAAAAAGAGTGCAAGGTATCCAACTTTTTT
>LQNS02007217.1:9912626-9923958 GCA_001587735.2 Parhyale hawaiensis | reverse complement strand
TTTTCACCTTTTGAAATCTGAATTTTCTCCTATCTTATTCCCATAGAGCGTGACAGGAAGGATATAAATATAGTTGTAAATAAATAAATAAAAACACGACGTGTATTATTATATAGTATGATGATAATGGCCCCGAGTTATACTTGAGCCATGGGGGTATAGCCTGAGCCAGAGGGTATATTCTAGCACAGAGAGTATATTCTGCACCATGGCGTGTAATATAGACCGGTAGATGTGTTTTTATATAGTGGCACAGGGGTACAATTAGCCCTGAAAGTCGTCTTTTCGGCTGAAAACTCAGTAACAAGACGGGTAGATCCAGACATAAGAAGGTATAATTTGGCGCATGGGGTGTTCTTTCTAACCAAAGGGATATTCTGGCAGACGAATATATACTGGACCAAAAGGTATATTCTGGACCAGGAGGTATATCCTGAACCCAGAGATGTATTCTGAATCAAGGGCTATATTATGGAAATAGAGGTATTCTGACACAGTGGGTTTGTACTGCATCAGGGGTATTTTGTGTAACATGGAGTAAATTCTGTACAAAGGAGTACCTAGGTATATAGTGGCTAGGGGGTTATATTCTCTACTGTGGGGTATTTTCTGAGCTTAGGGTTTATTCTGTATCTAGCGGTAAATTTTGTTCGAGTAGGTATGATCTGGTCAAGAGGGTATATTCTGCCATAATTGCTATACTATTGCCCAAGGAGTTTTTTCTGACCCAAAGAGGGAATTCTACGTCAGGGGATATATTCTGGAGAATAGGGCTTATTTTGAACCTAAGGTATACGTACATATATAGTCGGGCCTGAGAAGTATACTCAGGGCTAGCACACATATTCTAGCTTCAGGGATGTATTCTTGTCCATGGGCCTGAAGGATGGATGTATTTCGGCGGAAGGAGCATATTTTGGACCTTCTTATATAGCATCCCTGGGCTTATATTTTTCGGAATTATAGGTACTATAGCTACACCCGTGAAAATTTCACCGTCTGAAGAGGCCTTTCAGGTTGGACCCCTGAAAATTCTACAGAAATGAACAAATATAATCAAGTTTTATAGTACACTGAACTGCCCGTGACCCGTTGGATCGTTATCACCATGTTTTTTCCTTTCCCAAAAGTCAAGTGTTATTTAGCTGGTCATCGACAACGCGCTATTTCACCCCGTTCACTCCTGGCAGTGTGGGTCACCAACATCAGGTCTTTTGCTTTGAAATCTATGTTTAACACTGCTTGTGCTCAAGGGAAATATATATGTGACTTATTATCCAATTGTATTGCCCGTATCACATTTAAATTTAAGGTGCACGTTCAAGCAACTGAGTTTGACTTAATTTTCCGTATCATGGATACAACAGAACTATATTATATCTATTTCCTGCTATCTGTTACTGATGGCACGCGAAAGTAGGATCAACGCTATTAATATTATAGATAGAGTAGAGCACTCAGAGAGCGCATACCTCCACCAAGTGAGGCAACAATAGCAAAAAATTCAAATTGGCTCTGAAACCATAATTTTCTTTGTATACACTCCAAAATCTAATCATTTGTGCCTTTTTATATTAATAACAACTTGTTTAATTTTCTTGAAGATCCGTTTATAACTTTTTGAGCTATACTGTTAACAAACGTTATGACAAACATGAGTCAAACATACAAACGAACAAATCGATCTGCACCAAAGTTTGATCATTCACGTCTTCTAACATTTCTAACAACCCCTATAAATTCCATAGAGATCCATTCATTATTTTTTGAGTTATTGTGCTAACAAGCTTAAAATTATAAACAGTGAAAAACGAACGATCAAACGGATCATTATCAAAATTCGGTCATTTACTCTTTGTTATTTACCTAACAACTCATGTTAATTTCATTAAAATCCATCCATAAATTTTTGAGTTATGGCATCAAGAAAAATGAAGCCGATAAACAAACAAACGGATGGACATATCTTCACTAAAAGTTAATCATCTGTTTCTCCTAACATACCAAACAATCCCTGTAAATTTCATCCAAATCGGTTCATAACTTTTTGAGTTATCTCGATGACAGACAGACAAACACAATGAAAACATAACCTCCTTGGCGGAGGTTAAAAGCTATTTGGGGCATGGGGCACTCTACCTTCTGGCACAAGGGGAAAATTTTGTATCAGGGGCTATATTTGGCTTTAACTCTATATTCTGCTACACAGGATATTAACTGAATCAAGGGGTGTATTCTATCACAGCAAGTAAATCTCGTCCATTACGCAAATTCTGGTCTGATTGGCCCATTTTGTTATAGGTGTCTAATCTGGCCCAGAATGTATTTTGCTGGCGCATACCAGTTACAACTTTTTTCCCGAGCTCACAATACCCAAAAAAGAAAGACTGCCACCCCCTCCTCCTCTTCACTAAACATGTGAGGGACAAACATGGTGACTCTACCCACGTCTATACAGATGACTCTAAAACGGGAGATCGAGTTGGATGAGTAGCCACTACAACCGATGATACCTGAACATACCGACTACTATCGGTGACCTCGACCTACACCGCTGAGTTGTTCAGCGTGTGCGTGGTGCTGCACCTCATTATGCCGGGGCCACGCATACATTTCTACGCCCAACTGGTTGCTTGGATGAGCAGCTCGCGGGCCGTTTCGATACATAGTTAAAATCGGTATCATGGAAACCGTGGTATAAATAACGTCTGAGTCTCGCATCCTCGCATTAAGTTGTCTGTATAAATGCCTAGTGTGGCACCGGCATTAGAGACAGCGATGAGGACAACTTTACCATATTCTCCAATTCACTGAGTGTAGCACAGGCCATTCGAGCATACGGTGGCATCCATCCCATCATCAACGGAATACTGTAGTAAGTACAATACAAAAATTGCAAGAGGAAGGAAAGTCCGCGTGCAACTGTTGGGTGCCTGGCCATGTTGACGCCAGGCAAGCAGCTTGCTGACGAAGAGTCGAGGCAGGTGGCCCTGTCTGATATGCCCATAGCAAACCGTGCAGTCCCCTGCCGAGACTATTACCCACTAGTCAAGCGAAGCCTGCGCGAGCTATGGCAATCCCAGTGGCTGGCGCAGAGAAATACTAAACTACGAACAATCAAAGGAACCGTCCGACAGTGGCACTCGTCAAATAGTGACGATCGCCGAATATACGTCGTACTATGTGCGGATGAGGCGTCCGTAACCCTATTGCGACGACTGCGTCGTACCTCTCACCGTCTTGCATCTGATAGCCGAGTGTCCCACCTTCTCCTACGAGCGGATGGACTGCTATCTGGACCTGCATGATCTGAATGCAGACTCCATCCTCTGAGGAACCTCGGGGCTAATTCAATAGAAATGCCCTTCAGATGTATCAGATGTGACCTCTATCTCAAACTATGATGAATCCATTACGAAAAATGCCATCGTCAACTGCGGCTCCGCCCTTTTCTTTGTTAATTACATATACTATATGAAAAATTATTAATAATTTCCTCCTTACAACTACTTTTTTAATATAAAAAGATACATATTCCGCGCACGAGCATGTGGTTAAAGCATAGTTCGGCGCGATATAGGCGGTGCGCCACTGAAGCGCTAGAAAAAATTTCCTCTTCTACTACTACAACAGAAGGTATTTTCTTGTCCAGATGGTATATTCTGGCCAATGGGGTATGCTCTGGTACAGCTAGTTGAAATATTCTGGCCAGAGGAGAATATTAGATATACAGGGTATATTATATGGACAAGGGCCATATTCCAACACAGACGGTATATTATGGTCCTAGAATTTCATCTCAACAAGGAGGAATATTCTTTGTAGTATGGAGAATATAAACTGGTTCAGAAGGTCTTGTACTGTCCTGGAGGCATAATCTCCATGGAATATGGGGTATCTTCTGACCTAGGATTTATAATGTAGAGGTATATTGTGGTCTGAACGTATGCCCTGTGATATAGAGCCATGTTCTGAGCTGAGCGTATATTCTCTAGCGTAGAGAGCTTCGTGCTTATACCCTGGCCTAGAGGGCTATATTCCGGCCTGTGGATTATACTGTATTCTTCCCTATGGGGTATATCCTGGTCTAGTTGGATTTACCGTACTTTCTTATTTAGGCTAGGCTGTCTTGTTGCAAGGGTTCTTCTCTTATAGTACTCCTATATAGGATAAAACATGTATAACTTGAAGTAAAATTCCACATGTTAAGTAAGATTGGGCTAAGCAACCACACATACTTACAACGGATAATGCTTAAGATTATCAGCAAAGGTTTTACGAACGAAGACAGGAAGCAAAGAAATGAAGAAAGCTCATTTATTCAAGTGCATAGTTTATTCGCTCATCTAATGAAGATATATACATACGTAGCAACCCGATGTGCTCCATCACCTTAATAATGCAAAAATAGGGAGAAAATAACCGGTTGGCATAAACATATTCACATTTGAACTAAATTCACGTGTGATAAAATACATATTGAAGGTTGTGTTAGCAGCATGGTAAGTTAATTTTTTTCGAAATGGGACACCGATTTATACCTCAGGCCAGCACGTCATGGCCATAATCCGTCGGCTCTGCCGTAAAAGCAAAGCGATAGGAAATATTATTAACATCGGACGAGTTGTACTCTCCCCAACTTATGTCATCAATGCTAATCTTCAATAATGTTCTCAGTGATGCTCCTATAAGCAGGATACATTTGCTGCAGCTGCCGCTGGGATGCAGGGAGCGGCTTAATTTTGCTTAAATATATTTTTCGCTTTTTTGTAAATACAGTTTTCTTCCTTAGTGAAAACAAAACACATTTGGTGCAACTGCCGCCGGGATATAGGAAGCTTGTCGAAATATTTATTTGAAGTATTTCCTCCTCTTTATAGTTAATAATCAATATTATTAACATTTAGTTTCAATTTACAACTTTCATAAACAAGGTCTACTGGCTGTAGTAGTAGCTGAGAAGCATGAAAAATGCATAAATTTCGCCTAAAATTATGTTTAACCTATTTACTAAGTAATAATAATAAAATCATTTATTGTTCTCATAAGGTGCTGTGTCCAACAAGATTAGGGCACAGCGCCTGAGGTTTTCAGCTGAGCTGAGTCTACTCTCGGGAATGGGTCTATTGGTCCGTCTACTGCCAGCTATCTATTTTATTTTACCAGTACCGGTATGGGAAATTGAAAATTAATCCCTTTTAATATTGTGGTATACAGTTGACGGTAATCATTCTGTAATTATTAATTTAACTTCAGCAATATTTCCAGCTTATATACAATATATAATGTGCAAAGTATAACGATGTGATGCTGCCGATACTTATGTGGAATTTACCTGTAGTCACTTTGTTGTAGGTTTCCGTAGCACAGATAATATTATTATTCTGAAGTTAATTTCTTTTCTTTTACGTACCTAAATCTAACTTGCTCATATTTTTTGATATTAGCGATTTGTAGTGTTTACTATTTTGCAATTTTCTGGTATTGTAGGATATTCTACGTTCATATTATTACCTTTTCCAAGGAGGTTATGTTTTCTCACAGTTTTTCTGTCTATCTCTATGTTTGCAACCAAACTGAAAAACTTGTGCACTCATCTTCACAAAGCTTAAAGAAACTATTACAGATGTCTTGAGGATCAGATGATATCATTTTGGCGATGATCCGTTAATCCGTTCTAGGTTCGTCTGTCAATCTAATATTCTGCCTTTGGTATTGCGTTGGTTAGATGAGATCTGCTCTCAGAGTGTAGATTTAGTACCTATATTCTAGAAAGAAAACTTTAAGTAATAAAATTGCTAAGTCTGCGATATTTGATGTAATTTAATTTATACATATGTATATAATATGCCACGAGGAGCAGTTTCTTTTTTTTCTATAATGTTTTTAACTATTAGACTTTTACGGCCCGTTCGACAGGATCAACCATAAGGGTCTACTGTAGATTAGATTAGATAGGCGGCAGTAGACGAACCAATAGGCCCATTCCCAAAGAGACACCAGAACTTACGCCCCGGCCCTCTATGAGCCATTGCCATTATGTTAGTAGGATATAGAGGACTGGGGAAAAGAGAAAAAATGGGGGAAGAGTCCCTGCCAAAGAGACGATCATGAATGCTCGCAAGCACGATCAAGAGCCGCTGACATGCGGAGCTTAGAGACATAAAACTGTGTAGTTGGAGCGGCAGAGAGAAGGAGATGGATTAAGGTGGCCTCAGAAGCTTCGGCCGTTAAGAGTTTGCGACTCCTGGAGGAGGAGTTCTTAGCTGTGGAGGATGTCTCACCCAATGTATGTCAAGACGATTTTTAAACGCGTTGACTGACTCCACACTAACAACATCGGAAGGGAGTCAATTCAAAATGCCGACTATGAAATAAGGAAAGAACTGCTGATTTAAGGTCGTTCTTCGAGCTTTATGCTTGAGTTTTTGACCGTTGTTTCGCAAGCGAAATAGTTGAAGTCCTTTGACGTGGGAGGTAACGTTCTGTCAATCATTAGTGATTTTATTTCTGGGTGAATGCAGAGTGCGTCTGTTGATGGTTTTTCGAGTGCCCCGGAGGCAGCGGCGTCGGGCGCCCCTCGGGGTAGCGTACTTGGTCCACTGCTGTATGTTCTGTAAACTAGTGACGCTCTTTTCGCTGGAGCACCTAATGATCACCTATGCTGGCGGTTCCACATTAATAGCAGTGATACCGACATCCAACATGCATAATGTTGTCGACAAGTCTCCTAATGTTGACCTATTGCACATTAGTGTATGGTTTTCTCCCTGAAGTATGAAGCTGAAATGCCGGTAAGACTAAAACTATGATAGTTAGTCGGTATCGCATATTTTTACCTTTTGACTCTAGCATCCACCTTTGACGATAAGTGACACTTTGCTTTAAGGGTTTAGCTCCCTAGAGATTCTTGGTGTTGTCTTTGATGAGAAACATACGCTAGAGCCGCGTATTAGGTGACTCGTGGCAAGTGTTTCCAGTAAGACTGGGCTCCTGAATAAGGTAAATTCTGGGTTTGGTGACAAAGATGTTGTTCGTAGATGCTTTAGAGCTTTTTGTAGCCTGTGTTGGAGTATTGCTCACCGGTCTAGGCTTCGGCATCCAACAGTCACTTATATCTGCTGGACGGATTAGCTCAGCCAACAGGTTGTGTGCTGAGAGTGACCTGGTGAATTTATCCCATTGGAGTGGGTGACTGGACTTCATATGCATTATAAGGTATTCAATAATGAAAGACATTTGTTGTATTCTTCTGTCCCTGCGCTCAAGGTCTTTGGGAGAAATACGCGTACTGCGGCTTATGCGCACTCTTTCACTTTGGAGACTGTTAGGAGCCAGACTAGTCACATCAGTCGGGGTTTTCTGCCCTTGTTCGTTTCGGTCTAGAATTGATTGCGGGGATCGCTTTCCCATCGTATTGGCCTGCAGACGTTTAAATCAGCTGTTACAGACTTTCTGGTGGATTTTCCTCGGCAGCGTTTCGGGCTTCCCGGTGTTTCATTATTATTGTACTTTTATATCTTCTTACTGTACGATCATATCGAAAACGTTACTTTTGATTAGTAATTACGTTCTGTAACCTAGCATCGCCCAGCACCTGGTCGTGAGAGCCTGGAAGGAGGGACACTCGCAAGAGCTGGACGCGCTTCCAGCAAAATTTTGGACTCTGTTAAAGTTGAGAGGCTGGAGAGGACGAGGCTCTGGAGCGGCTGCCTTCTCAGACAGTCTACCGAGGCTGACAATTTCACATGCTTGTCAAGACTCCCAGCTGAAATTTTCTTAGGCTTACAATGATACCCTGTTGAAAATTTCGAAGCCTAATGAGTCCTGCCTAAAATTTTCATAAGTCAATGATCCCATGATGAAAACCTCATATGTTATCACTGTCAGGTTTTAAATACCATTAACTATTAATGCAGGACTGAAAATTCTGTAGTTCAGTGACAAAATACTGAGAATTTCGGTATGGGGCCTTACCTACCGTAAATTATTGATATCAAGCCGATTTTTTTTTACTTTTACACCTGCTCTCAATTTTTCAGATTATTGACATTAAATAAAAATTTCGTGGCTCAAACCAAATTTCATTTCCCGAGCTAGTTCTTAATGTGCTACTAAGATAAAAATCTATTGCTTGTATACAAGACTGGAAGTTCCGTAGATCGTTGCTTCCCGGCGGAAAATTTCGTGGGTGATTCATAATAAGTTGAATACCACATTAATTATTAGCAGTATTATTAGTAGTACGTAGTAGTATTTCAAAACCATATTTAATGTGGTGTAAGTATTATCCTAAACATTGATTAACTTAATTAATATGCAAGGCTGGAATTTTCTTTGTTAAACGTTACTATGAGAAGAACATCATAAGTTATTACATAGTTTGGAAAGTTCATAAACTGACATTATTGTGGGCATAATAATATCCTTAATGAAGCTGACAATTATATTATCCTGTAATCTTTAAACGCTATTGATTCGTTGTGATGAAGTTCATAATTTGAGAATGACTTGCGTATTAGAAAAACATTATAATTAATTTATTATTTGCAATAAATAATAAATTAATTATAGCCTACGCAGATCTCAGTAGATAAACAGAAGCATACATAGCCAAAACCTAGTATCCGCTGAATTCCATCAAATTAACTCAAGTTTATGAATATGGAACCTTTGTGTAATTAAAATTAGAAAGCCACAAGTATAAGTGCTCGCCGGACAATTCTTTTTTTTTTCTTTTTTTTTTTTTGCTGTAGCACTTCATTCTCACTTCTGCAGTTGTAACAGCAGCACGCTTCCATCTTGTGCAGGGAACTCTGCATGGTATTACGCATCTATGCACTGCGCATTATGAGCACATTATGTAACAGTGTGCCGGGATTATGCTGAATTATGTCATTTGCTGGTGACCCTCACTAGCGCGTGTTCGGAGACTTTGTTTGTTTAGGGTCTGCTGCACTGGCCAACGCTTCGGCTCCAAGGGCCAGGGTTGATTTTTTCTGTACTGAGGACAATATTGCCATAAAACCAGCGCACTTTCCCGTGTAGTGGCGGGCAATGCCTGTCTTGGTGTGCTGCTACAACACGGAAACTGCAAATATTTTTCCTCAGTGCAGGGAAATGCGTGCTGTTCCCCATACAATACTTCTCTTAGTGTGAGGCTAAACCGGAGGCTAATAGCCCGAGTGCAGTAACGCTTAACCTAACTGGAAAATGTTAGACAAACAGCAGATACCATTTGATGCTCTCTTGTATAGGTAACGGCTATTTGCCCGTAGTTTTTCGGGTTAGCAGGGTAGCTTTGGAACGCTTCTCAAGTGTTAATCCTGCACCGATCCTGTGGAGTAAGATTGAGTTTATGGCTGTTGCAAACGCAATCTGCTTGCGATTAATGACTAAACCAGATCTAATATGACAAATCGAAAACCCAAAGGTGCCGCCTCGAGCAAGTTAAAACTAATTGGACCAAACTAGCTCGATCGAAATGGCTTCATCGAAGACACCTTAAGCCGAGCTCACACTATAATATATTGTTCTCCTACGCTGTCCAATGTGTTCGAAGTCCATAGGCGTACGACGTAGGGTTTACTTGGGGGAAAGAACGCCCAATTTGCCTGAATTTTACAAGCTCGAAGAACTCTTATTTGGTATGAATCGGAGTGACAACCATCATATGGCTGCTGTGTCTAAAGTAAGAAGAAATCCAGCATAACTACGGATGTGGCGAAACCATTTTTTTTTTTCAGATACTCTATCTATTCTAATTTATAGTTACTTGCTGATACCGATGCCTAATTCACCTTTGATGTTTTTTTTTTTTTTTTTGTCATCGGCGTCGCCCAAAATCCTAACCTAGTACGGAGAAAATTGTGTCATTTTCATCTTCGGTGTATCGAAATTACATAAATCGTATGAAANCAGTTGACTGCTCATTTTGTAGCTAGTTATAGCTAACTGTTGGCCTCCTGCAAGATGATGACAGTCACCAATGATTTCCATGCATAGACTTGTGGCTGAAACAATTCCCTCTGTCCCTTCCTCTTTTTTTTTTTTTTTTTTTTTTTTTGTCATCGGCGTCGCCCAAAATCCTAACCTAGTACGGAGAAAATTGTGTCATTTTCATCTTCGGTGTATCGAAATTACATAAATCGTATGAAAAAAAGGAGACTAACTACGATTTTTTTAGACCAGTGCTGCACTTCTGTTACATTTTCGATTGATGGTAAGAAGCTTCATGGACTTATGACTGGATTCCTATTATGAGTATGGCATTCGCCGCAGATGTAAGAAATTACAGTAGTCATATTCTTTCATGACCATGTCTCCAAAGCCATATTCAGCTGACAAATTATTGACTTGTTATTTATCAGAAAGTGTGATAAATGACATTAACATTACGCCCACTACGATAGTAAATACCCCAATCGCATAAAGCAAACATACAAGTACACAAAAATACAAAAAATGACGTGTTGATTGTAGAGAAAATTCACCTGATTGGAGAGAACCAAAATGACATTTTGAATCAGCCCATCGTCATTACCTTAAATCAGTTAAAAATACGAGAGTCGTTCCAAAAGTAATGCCTCCTATATTTTAACTCAAAAAGTTGAAGTGCTACATAGACAGGAGTTGCAAAAATAAAACGAGCGACGGTTTTTGCTCAAGAATTTAGTTTCTATGCAGTCACCGCCATTCTCAATGCACTTTTGCAAGCGAAGAACAAGGGACTTGATGCTCGGTCGTAAAAGTCAGCGCCTGCCTAGGCGGTCCATGTTTTCTCGGGTGTTTTACGTCGTTGTAGTCGGGAAATGAAGCCCGCGTAATGCGTCCTTCAAAGGTCCGAACACGAGGAAGTTAAATGTGCCAGGTTGGGGCTATCGAGGCATGAGACAACATAATCCAGCCGAACTCTGTCACAGTAAGAATAAAAACACTAAGCTAGCATGAAAATCATTTATTACGCATTCATACCAGCTGGTTTTGAGAAACGTCATTCTCAATGAATGCATCTAGATATAAAAATCAATAACACCGTCAGATAATAGTTCATAGAGTAAAAATTGAAAAAAAAATCTACATGGTATATAACGGCACGGCTGCTTGAGCTACATTTAGAGATGGGCGATTTCTAGCTATATAGAGAGATTCTAAAACCCTAACATTACAGTCGGAAGTAGAAGTTAAAATTTCAAAGTTGTCAAGAGAGAACAGATGATTGGTGTTTTCACGGTGACGTCTAGGAGAAGAGTGAGGCAAGACTGCAAGAGGAAGGTCAGTTCGGAAGGATCGCCCCCAATGCTGGTAAAACCTAATTTTAGACTGCTTTTGA
>LQNS02007217.1:9897771-9912526 GCA_001587735.2 Parhyale hawaiensis | reverse complement strand
GGATATATTCTGGAGAATAGGGCTTATTTTGAACCTAAGGTATACGTACATATATAGTCGGGCCTGAGAAGTATACTCAGGGCTAGCACACATATTCTAGCTTCAGGGATGTATTCTTGTCCATGGGCCTGAAGGATGGATGTATTCCGGCAGAAGAAGCATATTTTGGACCTTCTTATATAGCATCCCTGGGCTTATATTTTTCGGATTAATAGGTACTATAGCTACACCCGTGAAAATTTCACCGTCTGGAGAGGCCTTTCAGGTTGGACCCCTGAAAATTCTACAGAAATGAACAAATATTATCAAGTTTTATAGTATACTGAACTGCCCGTGACCCGTTGGATCGTTATCACCATGTATTTTCCTTTCGCAAAAGTCAAGTGTTATTTAGCTGGTCATAGACAACGGGCTATTTCAGACCGTTCACTCCTGGCCGTGTGGGTCACCAACATCAGGTTTTTTGCTTTGAAAGCTATATTTAACACTGCTTGTGCTCAGGGGAAATATATATGTGACTTATTGTCGAATTGTATTGCCCGTATCACATTTAAATTTAAGGTGCACGTTCAAGCAACTGAGCTTGACTTAATTTTCCGTATCATGGATACAACAGAACTATATTATATCTATTTCCTGCTATCTGTTACTGATGGCACGCGAAGGTAGGATCAACGCTATTAATATTATAGATAGAGTAGAGCACTCAGATAGCGCATACTTCCACCAAGTGAGGCAACAGTAGCAAAAAATTCAAATTGGCTCTGAAACCATAATTTTCTTTGCATAAACTCCAAAATCTAATCATTTGTGCCTTTTTATATTAATAACAACTTGTTCAATTTTCTTGAAGATCCGTTCATAACTTTTTGAGTTATACTGTTAACAAACATTATGACAAACATACAAACTAACAAATCGATCTGCACCAAGCTTTGATCATTCACGTCTTCTAACATTTCTAACAACCCCTATAAATTTCATAGAGATCCATTCATTATTTTTTGAGTTATTGTGCTAACAAGCTTAAAGTTATAAACAGTGAAAAACGAACGATCAAACGGATCATTATCAAAATTCGGTCATTTACTCTTTGTTATTTACCTAACAACTCATGTTAATTTCATCAAAATCCATCCATAAAGTTTTGAGTTATGGCATCAAGAAAAATGAGGCAGACGAACAAACAAACAAACGGATGGACATATCTTCACCAAAAGTTAATCATCTGCTTCTCCTAACATACCAAACAATCCCTGTAAATTTCATCCAAATCGGTTCATAACTTTTTGAGTTATCTCGGTGACAGACAGACAGACAAACACAATGAAAACATAACCTCCTTGGCGGAGGTTAAAAGCTATTTGGGGCATGGGGCACTCTACCATCTGGCACAAGGGGAAAATTTTGCATCAGGGGCTATATTTGGCTTTAACTCTATATTCTGCTACACAGGATATTAACTGAATCAAGGGGTGTATTCTATCACAAGAAGTAAATCTCGTCCATTAGGCAAATTCTGGTCTGATGGGCCCATTTTGTTATAGGGTGTCTAATCTGGTGGCCCAGAACGTATTTTGCTGGCGCATACCAGTTACAACTTTTTTCCCCAGCTCACAATACCCAAAAACGAAAGACTGCCACCCCCTCCTCCTCTTCACTAAACATGTGAGGGACCAACATGGTGACTCTACCCACGTCTATGCAGATGGCTCTAAAACGGGAGATCGAGTTGGATGAGTAGCCACTACAACCGATGATACCTGAACATACCGACTACTATCGGTGACCTCGACCTACACCGCTGAGTTGTTCGGCGTGTGCGTGGTGCTGCACCTCATTATGCCGGGGCCACACCACACATACATTTCTACGCCCAACTGGTTGCTTGGATGAGCAGCTCGCGGGCCGCTTCGATACATAGTTAAAATTGGTATCATGGATACCGTGGCATAAATGACCACCCAGTCTCGCATCAAGTCGTCTGTATAAATGCCTAGTGTGGCCCCGGCATTAGAGACAGCGATGAGGACAACTTTACCATATTCTCCAATTCACTGAGTGTAGTACAGGCCATTCGAGCATACGGCGGCATCCACCCCGTCATCAACCGAATAGTAAGTACGATACAAAAATTGCAAGAGGAAGGAAAGTTGGTGTGTTTCTGTTGGGTGCCTTGCCATGTTGACGCCTGGCAAGCAGCTCGCTGATAAGAAATCGAGGCAGGTGGCCCTGTCCGATTTGCCCCCGGCAAACCGTGCAGTCCCCTGCCGAGACTATTACCCACAAATCAAGCGAAACCTGCGCGAGCTATGGCAGTCCCAGTGGCTGGTGCTGAGAAATAATAAACTACGAACAATCAAAGGAACCGTCCGACAGTGGCACTCGTCAAATAGTGACGATCGCCGAATATACGTCGTACTATGTGCGGATGAGGCGTCCGTAACCCTATTGCGACGACTGCATCGTACCTCTCACCGTCTTGCATCGGATAGCCGAGTGTCCCACCTTCTCCTACGAGTGGATGGACTGCTATCTGGACCTGCATGATGTGAATGCAGACTCCATCCTCCGAGGAATACTTTCTGAGGGACCTCGAGCCCAATTCAATAGAAATGCCCTTAAGACGTATCAGATGTGATCTCTATCACAAACTATGATGAATCCATTACGATAAATGCTATCGTCAACTACGGATCCGCCCTTTTCTTTGTTAATTACATATACTATGTGAAAAATTAATAATAATTTCCTCCTTACAACTACCTTTTTAATATAAAAAGAGATATATTCCGCGCACGAGCATGTGGTTAAAGCGTAGTTCGGCGCGATGTAGGCGGTGCGCCACTGAAGCGCTAATAAAAATTTCTTCTACTACTACAACAGAAGGTATTTTCTTGTCCAGAAGGTATATTCTGGCCAATGGGGTATGCTCTTGTACAGCTAGGGGGAAATATTCTGGCCAGAGGAGAATATTAGATTTACAGGGTATATTTTGGACAAGGGCCATATTCCAACACAGAAGGTATATTATGGTCCTAGAATTTCATCTTAACAAGGAGGAATATTCATGTATGAAGAATATATACATGGTTCAAAAGGTCATGTACTGTCCCGGAGGCATAATCTCTATGGACTATGAGGTATATTCTGACCTAGGATTTATAATGTAGAGGTATATTCTGGTCTGAACGTATGCCCTGTGATATAGAGCCATGTTCTGAGCTGAGCGTATATTCTCTAGCGTAGAGAGCTTCGTGAGTATACCCTAGCCTAGGGGGCTATATTCCGGCCTGCTGATTGTACTGTATTCTTCCCTATGGGGTATATCCTGGTCTAGTGGGATTTACCCTATTCTCTTATTTAGGCTACGCTGTCTTGTTGCAAGGGTGCTTCTCTTATGGTACTCCTATATAGGATAAAACATGTATGACTTGAAGCGAAATTCCACAGGTTAAGTAAGATAGGGCTAAGCAATCACACATATTTACAACGGATAATGCCAGCAAAGGATTGACGAACGAAGACAGGAAGCAAAAAAATGAAGAAAGCTCATATATTCAAGTGCATATTATTACTGCGCTCTTCTAATGAAGGTATATACATACGTAGCAACCCGATGTGCTCCATCACCTTAATGCTAACATGGGGAGAAAATGACCGGTTGGCATAGACATATTCACATTTGAACTAAATTCACGTGTGATAAAATACATATTGAAGGTTGTGTTAGCAACATGGTAAGTTAATTTTTTTCGAAATAGGATGCCGATTTATGCCTCAGACCAGCACGTTATGGTCATAATCCGTCGGCTCTGCCGTAAAAGCAAAGCGATAGGAAATGTTATTAACATCGGACGAGTTGTACTCTCCCCAACTTATGTCATCCTAGTTAATCTTCAGTAATGTTCTCAGTGATGCTCCTATAAACAGGATACATTTGCTGTAGCTGCCGCTGGGGTGCAGGGAGCGGCTTAATTTTGCTTAAATTTATTTTTCGCCTTTTTGTAAGTTACATTTTTTTGCTTCAGTGAAAATAAAGCACATTTGGTGCAACTGCCGCTGGGATATAGGAAGCTTGTCGAAATAGTTGATAGAATTATTTTCACCTCTTTATAGTTAATAATCAATATTACTAACAATCAATTTAAATTTACAACTTTCATAAACAAGGTTCATTTACTGTAGTAGTAGCTGGAACGCGTGAAAAATGGATAAATTTCGCCTAAAATTATGTTTAACCTAATTACTAAGTAATAATAATAAAATCATTTATTGTTCTCATAAGGTGCTGTGTCCAACAAGATTAGGGCACAGCGCCTGAGGTTTTCAGCTGAAGGCTACTCTTGGGGAATGGGGCTTTTGGTCCGTCTACTGCCAGCTGTCTATTCTATTCTAATCCATATTTCATATCACGACTAACTTACTGTCTGCAAACTCCCCTGCTCTGTATAGCACTTATTCGTGATTGCGCGATCTTCTCCTTGCCTGACCCTCTTATGTTTTCTTCTTCTTCCTTTTTCCCGCAGAAGTTTCCCCTCAGATGTTTCCTTCCAGAAGTTTCCCCCCAGAAGTTTCCCCTCAGAATTTTCCATGATTCTGAACTAATGGCAATAGCTCATAGAGGGCCGGAGTGTAAGTCCTGGCTGCCCTCTGAGAATGGGTCTGTTGGTCCGTCTACTGCCAGCTATCTATTTTATTCTACCAGTACCAGTATGGGAAATTGAAAATTAATCCTTTTTAATATTGTGGTATACAGCTGACGGTAATCATTCTGTAATTATTAATATAACTTCAGCAATATTTTTAGCTTATATAAAATATATAATGTGCAAGTATAACGATATGATGCTGCCGATACTTATGTGCGATTTGCCTGCAGTCACTTTTTAGTAGGTTTCCGTAGCACAGATATTATTATGATTCTGAAGTTAATTTTTTTTACGTACCTAAATCTAACCTACTCATATTTTTTGGCATTAGTGATTTTTTGGCATTTACTACCTTGTAATTTTCTTGTATTGTAAGATATCCTACGTTCATATTGTTACTATTACCTTTTCAAAGGAGGTTGTGTTTTTTCACAGTTTTTCTGTCTATCTATATGTTTGCAACCAAACTGAAAAACTTGGCAAAGTTTAAAGAAACAATTACTGATGTCTTGAGGATCAGATGATAAAATTTTGGCGATGATCCGTTAATCTGTTTGTATGTTAATCTGTCAATCTAATATTCTGCCTTGGTATTGCATTGGTTGGCGGATATCTGCTCTCAGTGTGTAGATCTAGTATATTCTAGAAAGAAAATTTTTAGTAATAAAATTGCAAAATCTGCGATATTTGATGTAATTTAATTTTTATTTACATAATATGTCATAAGGAACGGTTCTATTAAAACGATTTAAAAAATTTGACTTTTACGACGCGCTCGACAGAGTCAACTGTGAGGGTCTACTGTACTACTGTATGTAGTTGAAGTATTTTTGGGTGGGTCGTAACGTTCTCTCAATCATTCGTGATTTTATTTCTGGGCAAACGCAGAGTGCGTCTGTAGAAGGTTTTTCGAGTGCCCCGGAGTCAGGGACGTCGGGCGCCCCTCTGGGTAGCGTACTTGGCCCACTGCTGTTTGTTCTGTAAACTAGTGACGCTCTCTTCGCTGGAGTACCCAATGATCAACTCTGCTAGCGATTCCACATTAATAGCAGCGATGCCGACCTCTAACATGCATAATGTTGTCGACAAGTCTCCAAATCAGGACCTATTGCCCAGTAGTGCATGGTTTTCCACCTGAAGTATGAAGCTGAATGCCGGCAAGACTAAAACTATGATAGTTAGTCGGTCTCACACATTTTTACCTTTTGACCCCACCATGAACCTCTGACGATAAGGGACACTTTGCTTTAGGGATTTAGCTCCATGGAGATTCTTGGTGTTGTTTTTGATGAGAATCTTACGCTAGAGCCGCGTATTAGGCGACTCGTGGCACGTGCTTCCAGTAAGACTGGGCTCCTGAGTAAGGTAAATTCTGGGTTTTGTGACAAAGATGCAGTTCGTAGATGCTTTTAAGCTTTTTGCAGCCTGTGTTGGAATATTGCTCACCGGTCTGGGCTTCGGCTTCCAACAGTCACTTATATCTGCTGGACGGATTAGCTCAGCCAACAGGTTGTGTGCTGAGAGTGACCTGGTGAATTTGTCCCATTGCCGTGGGTAACTGGACTTCATATGCATTATAAGGTATTCAATAATGAAAGATATTTGTTGTATTCTTCTGTCCCTGCGCTCAAGGTCTTTGGGAGATATACACGTTCTGCGGCTTATGCGCACTCTTTCACTTTGGAGACTGTTAGGAGCCAGACTAGTCACATCAGTCGGGGTTTTCTGCCCTTGTTCGTTTCGGTCTGGAATCGATTGCGGGGATCGCTTTCCCATCGTATTGGCCTGCAGACGTTTAAATCAGCTGTTACAGACTTTCTGATGGATTTTCCCAGTGTTTCATTATTATTGTACTTTTATATCTTCTCACTGTACGGTTATATCGAAAACGTTATTTTTGATTAGTAATTACGTTCAGTAACCTAGCATCGCCCAGCACCTGGTCGTGAGAGCCTGGAAGGAGGGACACTCGCAAGAGCTGGACTCGCTTCCAGCAAAATTTTGGACTCCGTTAAAGTTGAGAGGCTGGAGAGGACGAGGCTCTGGAACGGCTGCCTTCTCAGACAGTCTACCGAGGCTGACAATTTCACATGCTTGTCAAGACGCCCAGCTGAAAATTTCGTAGGTTTACAATTATATCCTGTTGAAGATTTCGAAGCATAATGAGTCTATAAGTTAATGTTCCTATGAAGAAAAACCCATATGTTATCACTGTCAGGTTTTCAATACCATTAACTAGTAATGCAGGACTGAAAATTCTGTAGCTCAGTGTCAAAATACTGAGAGTTTCGAATGTTTTTGATATCAAGCCGATTTTTTTTTTTTTTACTTTGACACCTGCTCTCAATTTCTCAGAGCATTGACATTGAATTCAAAATTTCGTGGCACAATCCAAATTTCATTGCCCGAGCTAGTTCTTAATATGGTACTAAGATAAAAATTTATTGCTTGTATACAAGACTGGAAGTTTCGTAGATTGTTGATTCCCGGCGGAAAATTTCGTGGGTGATTCATAATAAGTTGAATACCACATTAGTTATTACCAGTATTATTAGTAGTACGTAGTAGTATTTCAAAAACATATTTAACGTGGTGTAAGTATTATCCTAAACTTTGATTAACTTAATTAATATACAAGGCTTGAATTTTCTTTGATGAACGATACTATGAAAAGAACATCATAAGTTATTACATAGACTGGAAAGTTCATAAACTGACATTATTGTGGGCATAATAATATCCTTAATGAAGCTGACAATTATATTATCCTGTAAGCTTTATACGTTATTGATACGTTTTGGTGAAGTTCATAATTTGAGAATGACTCACGTATTAGAAAAATATTATAATTAATTAATTTCAATAAATAATAAATTAATTATAGTCTACACAGATCACAGTAGATAGATGGAAACATACATAGCCAAACCTAGTATCAGCTGAATTCCATCAAATTTACTGAAGTTTATGAATATGGAACCTTTGTGTAATTAAAATTAGGAAACAAGTATAAGTGCTTGCCGGGTTATTCTTTTTTTTTTTTTTTTTTTTGCTGTAGCACTTCCGCAGTTGTAACAGCAGCACGCTTCCAACTTGTGCAGAGAAGTCTGCACGGTATTATACATCTATGAACTGTGCATTATGAGCACATTATGCAACAGTGTGTCGGGATTATGCTGAATTATGTCATTTGCTGCTGACCCTCACTAGCGCGTGTTCGGAGACTTTGTTTGTTTAGGGTCTGCTGCACTGACCAACGCTTCGGCTCCCAAGGGCCGATGTTGATTTTTCTGTACTGAGGACAATGTTGCCATAAAACCAGCGCGCTTTCCCTTGTAGTGGCGGGCAGTGTCTGTCTTGGTGTGCTGCTACAACACGGAAACTGCAAATATTTTTCATCAGTGCAGGGAAATGAGTGCTGTTCCACATACAATACTTCTCTTAGTGTGAGACTAAACTGGAGGCTAATAGCCCGAGTGCAGTAACGCTTAACCCTAACTGGAAAATGTTAGACACACAGTAGATACCATCTGATGCTCTCTTGTATAGGTAACGGCTATTTGCCCGTAGCTTTCCGGGTTATCAGGGTAGCTTTGGAACGCTTCTCAAGTGTTAATCCTGCACGGAGCCTGTGGAGTAAGATTGAGTTTTTGGCTGTTGCAAATGCAATCTACTTGCGATTAATGACTGAATCAGATCTAATATGGAAAATCGACAACCTAAAGGTGCCGTCGCGAGCAAGTTAAAACTAATTTGACCAAACTAGCTCGATCGAAATGACTTTATCGAAGACACCTTAAGCCGGGCTCACACTATCATATTTTGTTCTCCTACGCTGTCCAATGTGTTCGAAGTCCATAGGCGAACGAGGTAAGGTTTACTTGGGGGGGGGGGGAGCAACGCCCAATTTGCCTGAATTTTACAAGCTCCAAGAACTCTAATTTACAATGAATCGGAGTGAAAACCATCATATGGCTGCTGTGTGACCAATGCTGTGTCAAAATTAAGAACAAATCCAGCATAACTATAGATGTGGCGAAACCATTTTTTTTTTCAGATACCCTACCTATTCTAATTTATAGTTACTTGCTGATACCGATGCCTAATTCACCTTTGATCGGCTTTTTTTTTTGTCATCGGCGTAGCACAAAATCCTAACCTAGTACGGAGAAAATTGTCTCATTTTCATCTTCAGTGTATAGAAATTACATAAATCTTATGAAAAAAGGAGACTAGCTACGATTTTTTTAGACCAGTGCTGCACTTCTGTTACATTTTCGATTGATGATAAGAAGCTTCATGGACTTATGACTGGATTCCTATTATGAGTATGGCATTCGCCGCAGGTGTAAGAAATTACAGTAGTCATATTCTTTCATGACCCTGTCTCCAAAGCCATATTCAGCTGACAAATTATTAACCTGTTATTTATCAGAAAGTGTGATAAATGACATCAACATAACGCCCACTACGATAGTAAATGCCCCAATCGCATAAAGCAAACATACAAGTACACAAAAATATAAAAAATGACGTGTTTATTGTAGAGAAAATTCACCTAATTGGAGAGAACCAAAATGACATTTTGAATCAGCCCATCGTAATTACCTTAAATCAGTTAAAAATACGAGGGTCGTTCCAAAAGTAATACCTCCTATATTTTAGATCAAAAAGTTAAGTGCTACATAGACAGGAGTTGCAAAAATAAAATGAGCGACCGATTTTGCTCCAGAATTTAGTTTTCTATGCAGTCACCCCCATTCTCAATGCACTTTTGTAAGCGAAGAACAAGAGACTTGATGCTCGGTCGTAAAAGTCAGAGCCTGCCTAGGCAGTCCATGTTTTCTCGGGTGTTTTTCGTCGTTGTAGTCGGGAAATGCAGCCCGCGTAATGCGTCCTTCAAAGGTCCGAACACGAGGAAGTTAAATGTGCCAGGTCGGGGCTATCGAGGCATGAGACAACACAATCCAGCCGAACTCTGTCACAGTAAGAACTAGAGCACTCTGAGAGCGCATACCTCCGCCAAGTGAGCCAACAGTAGCAAAAATTCAAATTGGCTCTGAAACCATAATTTTCTTTGCATAAACTCCAAAATTTAATCATTTGAGCCTTTTTATATTAATAACAGCTTGTTCAATTTTTTTGAAGATCCGTTCATAACTTTTTAAGTTATACTGTTAACAAACGTTATGACAAATATGAGTCAGACATACAAACGAACTAACCGATCTGCACCAAAATTTGATCATATTTGTCTTTTACCATTACTAACAACTCCTATAAATTTCATAAAGATCCATTCATTATTTTTTGAGTTATTGTGCTAACAAGCATAAAATTAAAAACAATGACAAACGAACGAACAAACAAACGGACCATTACCAAAATTTGGTCATCTATTCTTTGTTATGTACCTAACAACTCATGTTAATTTCATTGAAATCTATCCATAACTTTTTGAGTTATGGCATCGAGAAAAATGACACAGACAAACAAACAAACAAACGGATGGACATATCTTCACCAAAAGTTAATCATCTGTTTTTCGTAACATACCTAACAATCCCTGTGAATTTCATCCAAATCGGTTCATAACTTTTTGAGTTATCTTGGTGACAGACAGACAGACAAACAAAACAAACAAACAGACAGACAAACACGACGAAAACATAACCTCCTTGGCGGAGGTAATAAAAACACTAAACTAGCATGAAAATCATTTATTACGCATTCATACCAGCTGGTTTTGAGAAACGTCATTCTCAATGAATGCATCTGGATATAAAAATCAATAACACCGTCAGATAATAGTTCATAGAGTAAAAATTGAAAAAAAAACTAAATCTACATGGTATATAACGGCACGGCTGCTTGAGCTACATTTAGAGATGATCGATTTCTAGCTATATAGAGAGATTCTAAAACCCTAACATTACAGTCGGAAGTAGAAGTTCAAATTTCAAAGTTGTCAAGAGAGAACAGATGATTGGTGTTTTCACGGTGACGTCTAGGAGAAGAGTGAGGCAAGACTGCAAGAGGAAGGTCAGTTCGGAAGGATCGCCCCCAATGCTGGTAAAACCTAATTTTAGACTGCTTTTGAGTACTGCCGATGTAAGAACAATGGCAAGTTCCACAGCTGTATTTATAGATAATGTTCGACAGTAACTCAGAAGGCAGTCGGTCTTTGTACTTAAAAATGATCGGATTTGGTAGTCATTTCTTGGGCGACAATATAAAATCGATTAGTGGGTAAAACTTAGCTAACATTGTCTTAAAGTATTTTGTCATTTCGGTTGATGCTGGTCCGATGTGTGGCAGGGGAACATAAACCTTGCATTTTTTCACAGTACATACAGGCAACTTTTTATCTCCGTATATATCATTAAGAAAACGGCCAAGAAACTTGTCAAACAAAAAAAGCAGGATATCCGTTATTGCTAAAAACAATAATCGTAGAAAGCCCATTTCTAGATTAAAAGCAGTCTAAACTGTCGGCAACGTATTTGTATGAAGGACGTTACCCATTTTGTCCTCTTTCTCTTGCACATATGCTGTGCTATGATAATATTTTCTTCTTATTATTATTTTTTTTCGTATATATTTTCATTAATTTCCTAAACTCTGTATCTGACTTCGAAGATTTATCAATTAAAAAGTGTGCACCTTTATGAGCTCGTATCAAAAATGGCTCACGTCTCAGTGGGAGCCGAGACCCCTTGTGCATCAGATTAGATGGCAGGCAGTAGGCGGACCACCAGCCCCATTCCCAGAAAAAGAGTCGACACTTCCTCTCCGGTATTAGTAAACTATTTCTATTAAAAAAAAAAAATGGTTGTCTAAAGGCGAGTTCACTTTAGCAACTTTAGTTGCCGTCACAGCCCGTCGGCCAACAAACGACGCCGCTACTCTGACGACTGACGAGGCTACGGTGGGCAGCCAGTTGTATTTTTGACGCCGTCGACGCCAGCTTCGGGCGACCTTCGTTTCTGAATTGAGTCAATCAGTGGCTTCTGTAAAGTAATTTGGACGTAAAACAGTGTTGTTTGCATAAACACTTTGTCCGTTTTGAATAACGAAAAAGCAGTAAAAATGTTCTAAATTCACAGTAAAACACGTATCGCGCCATAGCCATGACGCCACCGTTTTCAGCTTCGGTGAACATTTTATGAACAATGCCCAAGAATGAATCTATTGCATACCATAACGTAAAGAAAATAATATTAGGAGAGGCTGGCCTAACTACATTTCTTCACACAAAAGAAGTGCTTAAATATGCAAATTCTCTTTTTTTTTTCAATCCAAATCTTAGTTCAAAACCACTTAGTTTAGGCATATAATAAGGCGAGCTTAACCTAATTTTTTTTCGTTCTCTAAACGAAAGCAGCGGGATGTATGAAGACTTTCCTGGCAGTAGGAGATTTATAAATGATTTAATTTAAAGTTAATTACTTTGTTTCTGTCGTTTTTGTAAAGCGCATGCAGAACATAAACAGACAGAATCTTTCGTATTATTGTAGTAAGTTATCACACACTGCAGTTAAGCCGCCTGTCGACGATAAGTTGCAACTGAACTGTTTTTTTTTTATGAAATTTAAAGTAAACAATATTGTGAGGTAGTTGATACTTGTTCCCTAGTACTGCTGGAAATTGTAAGCAATTTACATTGCGAAAAATCGGTTATTCTGTAAATTTCTTATGGAGAACGTTCTAGTTACCAACAGCGCACCATTCACAGACGCAAAAAAGTGTGAAGCCCAACTAGGGGAATTACCCAATTGCCGAACGAACTACTATTTCAAAACAAACAGCTATTATTTGATAGGATTATTACACAAACCTATCAAATAATAACTGTTTGTTAGGAAATAGAGTTAGTTCGACAATTGGGCAATTCCTCTAGCTTGTCAACGACATTTTCACTGAACGACTGATAGGCCTAAGCGAAACGAAAGTTGCTACTGTGAAGTCGGCGATGAGCCGAGGAGATGAGTAAGCAATTATGATTAATTGTGACAGAACTGCGGGGGTTCGGGATATCTACTCAGATAAATCAACAAACCATCATATAGGAGATGGTGAATCTAAGCAGGAGTTCAGATTTGTGAAGGGTGCTGCTCCCATTATATGTCTATAGATGATTTTTGACTGTGTGAACGGTCTCTAAATTATTGTTATATCCAGAGGTAGTCTATACCAAATATTCACAATGAAGTACAGGAAGAACTGATTCACTGTGTGTTTTTTTTTAGATAGGCGGCAGTAGAAGAACCAATAGGCCAATTCCCAAAGAGACATCGGAACTTACGTCCCAGCCCTCTATGAGCTATTGCCATATTGCGATCTTCACGCTTGAATTTTTGTTAGTTATTTCAAATGCGATCTTCAAAGTGTTTGTCAGAAGCTCTCGTTGTACGTATAAGGGCCAGTTCACACGTCCCTCAACGTAACGAGTTCAGTCAAACTGATGGACGCGGCGCGTTCATTTGATGGAAGCGGCAGCAGCAAATGCGGGAGACTGAAGGATGAAGCACGTCGGTTGTTTCAAAGCGCCGCATCATTTAAGTTTTAGTAAACAGAACATATAAATGCTCAATTAATCCTCTATAGCGGTTTCAAATCATGAACAAGTCGACAAAAATGCTTCTTTATTGCTGCTTCAATGATCGAAATCACTATATTCCCGTTTAACACAAAAAAAATTGTTAAGCTGAAAATGTTGTACTAAGAACACAGACGCCATCTTAGAGTCGACAAGGAAGCGTATTACTGCGTGCTGGTTTGACTTTTATCGGTTTATCAGGCTATAAATATTTTTAAAATAGGCTGTTCCCATCAAATTCAGGCTATAAGATCATGAAATGTGAATGTGACTTCAAGCCGACGCGAAATATAAACGAAAATGTAAAAATACGAGATCAGAAGTGAACGCAAGGCCTCAGTCATTTGCATGAAGGTCGGTTCTACGTGTGGACAGCGACAGTAGAAGTTGACTCACGGCTCGTGTTCATTTTCGGGAGTGAACACGTTACGATGATGGACGTGTGAACTGGCCCCAAGGACGTCGATGAAGCCATACAGGCATTTTTGAATGTTTCTAATAATTGATCCGCGAGGTGTCAGTTTTCAAGAGACATAATTCCAAGGATATGACAGTCAACTTCTCAGCAGTTCGGCCATCCGGCCATGAAGTGATCTGCATACTATAGCGTATTCTAACTAGTGACTCTGGCTTTTACACGAAAAATTGCAGTCAAGCTACTCTATTAGTAGTCCTGGTATGTAAAAATCTAGATACTGCATCCTAGTCTCGCTTACGACCCCACGTCATGTTTGTCCCAACCATTTGTTTAGACATTCGCATCAGTAAAGTTAGACATTCAACTGCAGCTCACAATGTCTTCAGACTTCTCTATATGTGTGATAGGTAACGCTTAGTAGTCCCTTAAGGGTGCATCCTCCTCAATCATGTATTATGATACATCGTGTCATACTTTAACCACTACACGCCTCGGTTCAGACGAATTCTTTACTTCAAATACTGGCGGTAACAAGCTGGGGAGAAGTCAGCTAACGCCTGCTCCATCCTTCAATGCGTTACACAGCAGCTATCAGCCGCATCAGCAAGGGTCCAAGAACTAACGTGTCTATCAGAAATCAATGGCGCGTCTGACAGCATTGTCTCTGTCACGTCCACTAGCGCTGCGGAAGCTCGAAAAAAAAAGTAAATATTGGGGAGGCGGAAGTTCTTCATAAAATGAAAGGAGGACATTGTGACGGAAACGATGTTACTAGTGAATGAGAGCCCTACAATAATTTCAAATATATTGTGTGTGCTTACAAAGAGCTTACAGATTTTATAATCTATATCTTCAAAGTCACTACAAAAAGGATTAACTTTTGCATTAAACGCTGCGTGCATATATCTCAATAATGTCAAAAAGTCTTCCTTCTCCTCAAAAACTGCAAAATCCCACCCTCCCCGATCACACCGCGCAGTCCCAACCTCCCCGATCACACCGCGCAGTCCCAACCTCCCCGATCACACCGCACATTCCCAACCTCCCCGATCACACCGCGCAGTCCCAACCTCCCCGATCACACCG